>CM023201.3:9826562-9849217 GCA_004115045.4 Sinella curviseta | reverse complement strand
ATTGAACAACTACAGGTTTAAATTTGGTAGCGGACTACGTGCTGAAACTACACATATCCATCCTTCAACCCAATCCAGTTTGGGGTGGAACCCCTACAGGTCGTAGATCAGACCCTCCAGGTCGTGATCGTGATTTAGACCCTCCAGATCGCAGGTCGTGATTTAGACCCTCCAGATCTCAGGTCGTGATTTAGACCCTCCAGATCGCAGGTCGTGATTTAGACCCTCCAGATCGTGAATTAGACCCCGCAGATCATAGTCGCGAATTGTGCCCTACAGATCGTAGGTCGGACCCTCTGGGTCGTGTTTTATTGCAGATATAATGTGTATTGAAAGAATACATTATGTATACCTATACAATCACTGTGTGTATATTAATATAGCTATGCAAATAGGAATAAAATGATGTTAAAATGATGAAAAAAAGAAAAGTAATGCACTGGAATAATAAACCGAACAATCGAAATATAGAGAAGTAGCGAAAGCACAGAAAAAATAGTGCATTAAAAATGCAAACGTGCAAAGGCACACTGCACACAAGTGACATTTACCTTTGCTGAAAAGCTGCAGATTTTTCAAAAAGTATAAAGAAATTTCGTAATCTGACGCCGGATTCTTGTTTCAGACTGAAAATGCAATATAAATCATGTGCTACATACATATGATGACATATTGAAATTTTGAAATCGTAACCGTTTCTAACGGTTAGCGTCGCCCGATTTTGCTCAAAATCGAACTCGGCCTTACTCTTATGATTGGATATCAACTAGTGAAAACAGATTTGAAATAGCTATTACGGTTTTTGAATTATCGTGCCGACAGAAAGACAGACAGACAGACAGTCAGAGACAGATAGACAGACATTAACATAAAGTAGCTCAATAGCTTTCGCTACTTAATAATTTCATAATACACAAACCCAGCTTGGCTTCCATGCATAGGATAAAATTATTTTATTTTTGCGAGAACATGTACATGCACAAATTTGACAAATGAGGGGCCATCTCCACAAACTATTCTTGAACTTTTATGAGGATTGTACGTGAGATGCACTTTGTGTACATCAAACTTAACAGATGTCGCTAGTTGAAAAAACACAAGCAAGCAATAAGAACCATGAACTGGAAAGATGTTTTCAGCGCTTGCTTCCGTACCACAAAAATCAAAAAGTTCCTACACCAAGTTGTATTATTGTACTGTAATACACAATCTTGACGAAAGAACACCAGAGTCGCATGCTGATCCTGTGTCCCATTAATAATATAGAAAACCAAGATTCTTGACTCGACAAGAAACTCGACTGTTGTTCGATTTTTACTTCTTTTATGCTCGCACTTTCTAGGCGGCTAAAATAATCTAGTTGTAAATAAGTGACAATGTGCTATCATTAGGCACGTTCGTGGACTTATGATGTTGCTAATGTAATCAGTTGGTGCATGTTATGTTGCTAAAAACTCGTACCGACAGAAGACTTCCAGTGTTACGGAAATGTATGTTGCAAGGAAGTGATATACTGGATACCTATGTATGCCTTAAGTAGGTAATGGTCAATGAGTTAAACAAAATGAACAAGATTAATACTAATACTCGGCGATACTTATCTGTAGATTCATTCTTTTCCATTAAAGATACAGAACATTGTCTTAATAAGGATATAGCACATATTATCAGTAAACCTATTTTAACATTGGCACCCACTTGTCGCAGCAAAACAAGATGTGTATCACTGGACCCTGCATTATTCTATGGGGAAGAAATTAAAATGGAAATAAAAAATGAGACTGAATAATAGAATGCAATGGTAGGTATGCGCTTGTAGGTGGATACATGGCGCAATCATATCATAATCATTGCCACAAAAGAAAAGCATGAGAAACGATACGAATTCTGCATGAGTCATTTATATCCAAATTTGGTCTAGATCAGTTCTGAATGCCCCTTCAGTTTTAGTCTTCAGAATTTTTATTTTATTCAAGTTTTTAACCACCAGTAATTTTGTGGAACTTATATTTGAAATGGGAGCCTGTTGCTCAAATTGCTTTGGGAGGCGTGAAGGGTTGAGGTAATGAAGTTATGTAGTTGTTGAATGTGTAATTAAATAGCAAAATGAAAAAGGGAACCCTTTTGTACTTGCAATTACAGAGAAGCGCATAGATCGTAAACGCGACATAATAATAATATGCGTGTTTTTTAATTTCAGAGGTAACGATCTGGATCACGAGTATCAGCGCAGGTATGTGGTTATGTTAAAAAATTGCTTCTGAAGCGATTTACTTATCTAGGCATGTGAAAAATTACTAATATGTTAAATAGGAGAGTGTCTATCAGAACATTCGTCTTATCAATTAGTGATTTCGGAAGTGACTATTCTTGGCGAACATCATCAATGGAGAGCGTGTCGTTGGGGGGATCGGTAAGCTCCTGGAGGCTTCAAGGTGGAAGGTCAACACAACCCAGTTTGGACAGCGATTTCATTTCGTGCCTAGTTATGTCCGCCTCCCCAAAACCCCTTCCTCCACCTCGACGGATCGTGCGGGGATGGGTGATCAATGCACGATACGGTGGGAACCAAAAGAAAATTGGATCTACTCAGGAACTAGCAACACAGCCTTATGATTTAGGTACATAATTCACAATCCTTCTTTACAAAACTGTAAGGAACCATGCAATACAAAATTCCCTTTCTTCTATATATATCTAGTATCCCAACATATATATATCTCCGACAAGGACAATAACAGCAAACTACAAACGATTAAAAAGCATGTGCACGAATACTGGAATGAATTGAACATTTTTGAACACTCCTGGTTTTGAAATGGTAAGATATTTCAATCCTGGAGTAGAAGTTACAACCAAACTTAGTTTGCATTGTTGAACATGTAAAATATTGAACTGCTACTCTTAATCTAGTCAGTATTGCGCAACCATGGATAATTGTGAGTTTGGGTTTGTCATGAACGGAGGTGATAAAGAAAATGTTCCTTGTTACGTAAAGTATGGAGGCATTGGGATTTTGTTTGGATTTTATGGATGCATGTGGAAAATAAGAATATTTCTCTCTTCTTACAGTTCTCCGGAGAAGCGCTTCTGTTGGATGGTCCGAGATGCGGAAAAAGACAACAACTCGCTATTGATTTTTAATTTCAATAGTGGCATCTGGAACCACTTTTTACGACAACAATGATTATCATTTTGTGTGAATATGAATCTAATAAATCGTACATAATTACTTAAAGATAACAAGCAATTTGACACTGTCCTCGTATAGATAGATAACTTTTTGAACCCAAATGAAAAAGCCTTTATTGAATATAGAGAAAGAGTCTTTCTCTTCATTAATGCTTAATCCCTGAATGATTGGGACACATCTCACATAAAGTAAAACAAATCACTCAACGCATCTGATAAGACACATGTTCATATTTTTCCTGTGGCTTTTCTCACAGTAGTGCGTTAGTTGTACGCACCAAGCACCTCGATGCGTGAGATGGGCATTGTGCGTAAAAATGCATTTACCAAAACTGCCACTGTTCATTATGCATGAACTTAAGACATTAATGCAAGTAACCACGTTATTTCGTAGAACAGAAGCTAGACAGACATGTCCTTAATAAAAGGGTTGTCAAAAATATTATTTTCAGTTGCGATCCAGCATCAGTTTGTGCCGATTCTCAGTCCCTGTGCAAACCTCAGAAACAAAATATCAAGATCCTTGAGTGATTTTTGGTTTACAAAATAAATTATCGGCCTATATAGGATCAGAATTAATTAAGCTGCTGTCCCTTCATTGTGCGTGTGGTCGTGAAACCAGAACTTTAGGACAGAAAATAGGTTAATCTCACAGTTCATCTCACAGTGCCCCAATTCGTCTTTAACGTTCAATCATGCACTGGCCCACAATAAACATGTTACAAATAGTTACAACTTTTGTTGTGGCTACGAATTCCTACGGTTAGAAGACATAAATTTTGATAATAAAATAATCGCCATATAATTACGTCGCCAAATAATTACCTTAATGAAGCTGCAGTAATCTAAATGGTAATACATATTTTATTTTGTAGGAGACGCTCTGCAGTTGGACCTTAGCGTAGACATTCCTGCGACGGTGGAGTCAACCAAAGCAATTCAGCGCTGTACAAACCAGGCAAGTGAACAAAGACCATAGATATTCTAAGGTTGCCCATTTGAACAGATGAAATGCGTGGCCAGCTGAGTAGATTTGAATACCAGCCGTCACAGAGCAAAATTTTTTGTGTTGTTTCTATTCTATTCTGTTGTCTTGAATTCTGTTGAATTTCAACAATTTCTGAACCCTTGATATTTCTATTCTGTTAGGCATTCAGCCAGTCACAGTTCAACAAGACAGTTGGGAGCCTACCGGAGCACAAAGAAGATACGTTTCTGGGTAGGTTTTGCATTTACAAAGATACATTTTTTGTTGCAATTTTAAGTCGTTTTTTCGGGTTGTAATGGGATGGTAAAATTAATAAGTATTACTTGTTTGGTAGACTACATGGCGAATTGTTCCAATCCATCGGTGGTTTCGGACGACAAGTGTCTTTTAGGGATTAGTGACGTAATGGACGCTTTAAAAACCGAAGATGTTTTGTTTGCATTCTTGGAGACGGAAATACCACTTTGTGCCGAGATATTTGTGCACCCGGAGTCCGGCAGCGAGTTCATTCAACTAAAGCGATTCACGATTAACTACCGCATACCATACCAAATAACGCAGGTAAAATGTAAAACATTTCGGATATTAGTTCTTTTGCATGTCGACGACAATGAATTAAAATTTTAAAATATTTTTTTTCATAGGACGGATTGGTGTACAAATTTAAAGAATCGAAGCCACTGGTGACTCTGCTGCTGGAGAGAACGGTTGGAGGAATTCCACCATTTTTCTTACTCCAGCGATGTCCCAGCGACGCAAAAACTCATGCGTTTACAGCAAAGGGGTATGGAATTTTCGGTAAGAAATGCAGATGATATCAACAGTATTTAATAACCATAGATGACTGAAACAATATTCATTGTTGTTGTTATTGTATTGTTTTAGGATTAAGGAAGACATCAAAGCGTCCAACGCCTGTGACGCGGCCTCCTATTAGTAATTTATGCCAGCTTTCGGTAGTTGTTATTCATGATAATTCGTAAATTTCCTTCTTAATCACTAAAAATGACATGTTTATAACTAACCCATCATTCTTTCCGTAGCGCAACAATTACGCTATGTCAACCTACACTACAGAGTTGGCATCCGTAGAACAGTATCAAATCATGAGTAAGAACAAAAGAACAACCAGTTTCTATCTAATTTTAATATCATATAAAAAATGTAATAACAAAATGATTGATTAGAATTTTTTACGGATTGTTTGAACGGGTACCACCAATACTGCGTGTTCGGGCTTGAGCGTACAGCACAACTGTATTTTGAAAACCGTGTGGAGTATCTACTGGTTTCCAACAAAACATCTTTCATGACATTGGAGTACATCAATTCCATAACCGGTGCGACGGTAATTAAACACGTACGTTATGACCAACGACGCTTCGGGGTTGACATAATTGAGGTGCGCATTTTTATTCCTTTTTTTAACCACCAAATTTGCATGCTTTCCCAAATTGTCTTATCTTATTTCTTGCATTTCCCTTTCTTCTTCTTATTTCCCAGGAGGGCGTGGTTCATTACTTTAAATCCTGTGTCCCGTTCCTGGAGTATATTGGTACCCATCCCACAGGCCGGACATTAGTAGTTCGCAAAACAGGATGTTCCAGGTCCTTCAATGACCACATTTTTACAACCTTCAAGGATGGTATTGGAGGTGAGCTATTAATTATTCTGTGCATCTAAAAAAATTTTGTAAAGAGGAACCTTTCATTGAATGATAAAAATTCATTTCGTTTTGTGCAGGACTTCTGTTTGCCGACAATGGATCACGAGTTGACATCGGTACAACCCCAGCAGCGGACAGTGATAACAAGGAGTTGTCAGTGACCCCTGAAATTACGTCCTACGCAATGCCTGTACCAAACCATTCTGGAAGCATTAACGCAAACCAGTACGGGAGTGCCTGTATCCCCGCACTGAATCTTTGTACCATGCTGCGATTGATTTTGCTTGCTCTTGTTATTATTTATGACCGACAGTAGTGGGGATGGGTCAAGACATAGTTGGCGCGTGACGCGCCTAGTTTATCGAAGTAAAGAAATATTTAATTTAATTTGTTTCATAGTTTAAGCTGTAAATATGTGTTTCAATGTTCAATTCAATTTAATTGCTACTGTAGATCATGTGACCCTTGTACAATGATTGATTAATGGTTATATATATTCAACGTGTTACTAGTTAGTTGAGTATGTCATAATTACATGTTTCTTCATGTTGAAATTCGCACTGCCATGCTTGTTGACACTGTGCTGATATGATTTGATAATAATTTTGGTGGCGTGATTTCACCAGAAATTTTAATTCTCTGGTTATTATTTAATCTTGTAACTAACCTTTGTATTCGGCAATCTAAATATTTGCTATCGAGTTATAACTTTAATACTAAGAAGAGGGTGAAATTAATTATACATGTAAATCGTTGATAAACGTCCAACACGACTGATTTTGTAATGAACAGCATTCATGAATATCTCAACTACTGAGTATTTAATGTAATTTTCAAATTTTAAACTTGTGAGTAAGTCTATTAATTCAACATCTTATATTTAGTATAATTAATGACTGCACTAAGAACACGTAGCATTGGTAAAGGTCATTGCAATATCTTAATTATGAATAACACTTACATTAAGAATCGCATTTTCAGTTGACGTAATACATAAATGAGCAGTAATAAAGTGAAAATTCTAAAAATTAATTCTCAAAAAAGAATTCTCAAATTAATGCGAATAAAGAACATTTTCACGCATATTAGTGTCGTATTATTAATTAATGAATGAATCTTGAAGCATGAATCATGAATGATTAAGGAGTCCTCACAGTAAATGAGGGTATTGGGGTTAAATCTCGATAATCTTTTATAATAATAATATGGTTAGAAGTCGATCGTTTTATTAATTTAATAATTGACAGATGTGTATAATAGAGTTTAATAGAGCTAAAAATGGCTACTTTCATCAGCACTCTCATGAATTTGGTTAAAATAGGTCAAAAATAACAAGATGTTACAAAGTGGCGGTGCTGTGCTACCGTTAATTAAAACACTTGGCCTAGGTTTTTCAAATTCATGCTAGACCATTGATCAGTTATAACATTTTAAAAGAAGTTCAGGGGATAGAGTTCAGACGAAGTCAAAAGAGGCAGAGCGGGAACAGACGGACATACTGATTTTAGAAAGTGGCTTAATAATTGAAATGCTGCGGCATGATATCCTTTAACGCTAACTTTGCAACAAATTTCAAATGACGTCAGCAAGCAGATTTTAGCATTTCATAAACTTATATGCGGTGTTTGTAGAATCCGGCCAAGCCCCCTGTCAGTCGTAGAAATCTACATTTGTACAAAATATTGAAGATCAATTTATGGAATGACTCCATCATGAAGATTGTGAGTGAAAAATGAATTACCTATACTCTGAATTTGAATTCCGAGAATTGGTGATAGTAACCGACCAATGTGGCGGCTTTCCTTCACGTGCCAGATAGACGAACAAATTTTCGCAGCTAACTACTTCCAAGTCCTGAAAAAAATTGTTACAATCAATCACGTGTTCATTTCTGATCTTTATTTTTATTACGTACTGCTGGAACTATCTCCTTGTCCATCATCTCTTGTGATGACACAAACAACTCTCTCATCTCGGATTCTTTGACCTTTGATCGCAAGTGCAAAACAAAGTAATTAGCGTCACTATCCAACACTATATTTAAAGTTTTGCCCTCTCTGACTGCCTCTGCTGTCTGTGTTGGACCCATGAATATCTGAAGAAAGAAAAATTATGTACTTGTTTTGCATAGATAATTGTATTAATTTCGTATTAATATTTATTACTTTGCTTTTATCGGTGAAGAAACTGTACACTAGAGCACCTGTAACGAATGAAATAAATTCAATGTTTCCTGCTTCAAAGTAATACCCAACATACGGTATTACCTAATTAAAATAAAACGTTGATAACCTGCAACCCTATTGGCACCCATGTACGACAATCGGTCTGGTTTATCTTTGTTCAGGGTCAAGAAATACACAGGCATCTATAAAAATAAATAAATCTGTAATGAATGAAATTGAGCGGTCATCACAACACAGCGCAATATAATATTTTTTAACCTTTGCACACGTATTCCGTTCCTTAATGAACCTTCTAGATTTCGACTGTGTTGCTACAAAGTCTCCTAACGCCTGCGTGGACGCCTCGTTGCAATCTACTACGTAGTAATTAACGGTGTTATGCTCAGTATTGCATGCCGACGTGACAGGTAGTCTTATTGTTAGATAAACTAATGTAACAGTAAGAGTCACAGTTGCAAATAAAAACCTCATTTTTATGTTCGACCCCTACAGATAGTTCTGGTTGACTTGAAAGAGACGAACCTTGGCTTGAACGTCACGACGGACAGACGCAAATGATTCAATGCTGGCATACTTAACCGATGCTGCAATGGTGGAAAACCTCAGTTACTTTGCAGAATTTCCCTTCGACAAGTTGGCACTCAAAATTAAAATGAGTTTATTTTTAACATTTCTTACATTTCTACTGCTGTTTGGTAAGTTTCAATTGATTTGAAGCGGAATCCGAACTTCTTTATCATGTCTGTTTTTTGTAGGGTTGGCGCAAACAGAACGAGTAGGATGGAATGATTCTGCTTTCAAGGAGGTTAGGAAGGACATTATGAAATGGTGGGAACGCCGTGGGCCTCCTCCAAAAATAAACTGCTCCCCTCGGGTAACAGCCGAATAAAAGGTTCGTAATATGTCGGATGTGACGCATGATATTAAAGCAATTTTAACATTAGGACCACACGACTGCTATGGCAGCATTTACCCAGGAAGTTGACGACATGGAATGCCGGGCCATAATGACTACATTACAAAATCTCATGTTGGGTTCCAACGACAAACCGTTCATCGGACTCGAGGAGACATTGGTTGGCCTACGGTCGCGTAGCGCTGAAGTAATTTTTTTGGCCCCACATAATATTGTTAGTGTTTATGATTTCAGGTACATGTGGCCACCTTCCGTTCGTTCAATCATTTCTATTCTTCCTTTCTATTGGTTTCAATATTTTAAATACATAATCTCTCCTCAGGAACCCAATAACAGGGAGGCACTCCTACCATTTCTGCTCCGGGGCAAACTGCGACAACCGAAAAAAAATTACAGATAACACAGTAAATCTTTTATCATATCATAGCAGTATCACAATATTACATGTCCTTTTACTTCGGGTAATATATTCTCGTCGATTTCGATTTTCAGGATTATGGGACATTTTATTTGTGGTCATGCGTACCGTTGCCACAATTTATAGACAGATTTTACAAGCGAATTGGACCTCCTGTTGTATCTGTTCATTGTAAATCTGAATTTTTTGAGTCGGTGGGTAATGTTGGAGGTTTCTTCAAGGCCGGATTTTTATTGCATATGGGTGAACAACAGGAGCTGCCTGCTGAGGAAAGATGGAAAAGTCGTTTAGGCATTTATCGAGTGTAGAACATCTACCATCCATAATACTTTTAAGTAGTTCGTTTAATTTGTAGAGCACGTAATGTTGTAGTGTATTACAAATTTCTCTGATATATAAATAAAGCATCAAAGCATTGCAACTCATATATGTTGTTTCACTACGCTATAGCATTACTTTACTCTTTTCGTTAATACAAGAGTCTACTTTTCACAAACAAAGATGAGTCTGGGGAAAACTGAGATCAGCCATTGGGACAACTTGGATCCTGAAAAAATTGCGGCTGCTGTTCACTCTGCATCCGGGGGTAGCAGAAGAAAACTGTTATCACGATACTATAAATCTGATGATAACATCTGGGCCGACGCTGTTGCAATTTTGTTCCCGAAGGTGAAAACAACCGAAAAGGACCGATGGTACCTCATGCAATCGTGGATATTTAACAGAAAACGAATCAATGTAAGTGCAAAAATACATTTCTCCATGCAAAAATAATCATTAAGCAATCCTATTTTTGCTTAATCAAAAACATTCAAAGCTTTTATGATTATTTAGGAATTATACTACGACCTGTGCCGTGATTCTGGTGGTGTTCCCCATCAGTCTTCACAACGGAAAAACATACCTAAAACGGGTGAAAACAATGAGGACGTCAGCGGCCACTGCTTTTGTGAAAGGTATCATAAAGAAATAAACAACGTTCCCATGATCAAGTGTGACAAGTGCAATCGAAATCTTCATGCCTTGTGTGCCGATGTCGACCTCAACGCTTGCAAGGAAGAGGAGGACATTATCTGTGGCATTTGTACTGGTAAATTTACGATTCCATCAATTTTCGAGGACACGATTCTGCCAGATTCAGATGACGAGTCAAGCGGGTCCAATGACTACGAAACCATCTCCAGCTCTGAAGATTTTGCCGGTGACAATTCCGAGGATGAAATGACTCACACTTACATCAGCGACGATGATAATGAATATAGGAGCGACGAAGACTTCGTGCAGTCTAATCAAACTACAGCCTCAGCAAGTGGAACTCCTCTCGGAACGTAAGTGAATCTCGAAATACATAAACATTCAGCAATAACAGTAACAACCTACTAGGTAGTAACAATAACATGCGAATTATAGGGTGGACTCAATATTCGGAGCAAAACCCGGGAACCTTAAAACTAAAAAAAGGTAAAGTGAAGAAAGTTATGAAATGAATACAGCCGTGCGACTGTTACAACACAAAAATTAATTACTGTCATCAGCATTTCCTCAACTTTGCACAACGTCACGTCATGCGAATGGCAACGAAGTCCATCCAAGATGGAGCGTAACGGGCAGGCAACCACAGCGTCAGCGAATGACGGAAACAGGAAAGCAGCTAGAAGATTGGATTTTGGTGCTTCCAAATTGCCCCTTTCCGACACTGGAAAATCCGGGGAACGGCAAGATGAGCCATTGTCCACGCCGGCAGACGAATTCTCAGGTTTGTGCTAAATAGTAATGACATAATGTTCCAGATAACAAGTACCTAGTCGTGACATGAAAAAGTACTGACAAAATCTTTCCTTAGCAGACTTTGACGACGAGGGAGAGTTGGAACGTGCAAAAAGACATGACCATGATACCAAAAATACATTGCACACTAACAACCAGAGGCGGGGCTCAGCCGACCAAAACGCCGACAAGAGCGGTGAGGACAGAGATGAGGACAGAGATAGGGACCTGGATTGGGAAGCGGGAATCGGGAAGAATGCTGCTTCCCAACTTTCAAAAGATGTGGAGGACGACGCCAGCGAAACGGAAAATGAAGAACCAAAATCAACAGGTAGCTCACTGGTCAGCAGGTATTACTGTTCACCTTAAAATTAGGCTTGTATATTACACGCAATTTGAATGGTTTCTATTAATAGACATGAAGCCAGGAAACACTAGATTTTCCTTCTCTATTCCGGAAAAAGAATGGGGCCACTACTTCGTCAAAATTACAAAACCGGTGAAGGAGGGGTCATCCCGAACTATAACCACCTGGACAAGTAAAACGGATTACACTAACAGCTTCTACGATTACTTTCAAACGTTCCAGAAAGGCTGTGTACTGAAATTCAAAAGTAAAGTCCTTAACTCAGCGAAAGTTTGGGGAGATTTTTTCAAAGTTTACGGGCACTGTGTACAGGAAGCATGTACTGCTAAGTGGACTTTTTCGGTTCATGATATCCCAAAGGAAGGAAAACCCATCCAAGTTAAAGTAGTGTAAGTACCATTTCAAATCGAATTTGGCCGTAGGTTAGTTATTACTTATTAACGTAGGCTCTCTCTCTCACTCTCTTTGCAGGTTATCCAAAGGAGAAATTATTCATACGGGCGACATCAAATATCGACGAATGCATGGAATCAAAAAAGTGGAAGCACAGGATGAACTGAAGGAACACACTGCTGCAGGTGTTCGTAACACTCGGTTTACAAAGGCGGACGAGGAGGCACTGGAAAAAGGAAACTTCACTGGTGTAGCTACCAAAAAAGCCTTTCAACACATACGGTCAAAGGTAATGATTACCAGCAACCATGTCCTAACACCCCCCACAGAATTTTTGAATTTGGACAATTTTATATTCACAGATGAAATCGAAGGATGACTTGAGCAAGGACGTGGTAAAAGACATTTTGCTGTCACAGGTAAAATTTGAGACGATACTGGCAGATAAGAAAATACCTGGATACATTAGACTATTTTCCGTTAAACCGGTAATGCTGATAGCTTACACAAAACTGCAATTGGACATACTGAAGCAGTGTGTAATGAATGAAAAGTATGTGACCCTCCAGTTCGACGGCACTGGGGCTATTTTCCACCGCTTTTGCGCTCCTTACGAGCAGAAGGAAAGCACGTTATACACTGTTGTTAAGAGGTCGTTGTCTGGGGGCACGCCACTACCATTACTGGAGTTTATATTAACGGATGCTTCAATGCCAAATCTTGCTTTTTGCCTGCATCATTTCTTCTACAGGTACTATTCCGAAATATATAATGCGAATTGTAAATAGGTTTGTCTATGTATTCCAACAGGTTCAAATGTGTAATTTTTCAGTTTCAGGCAAAACTGCAACGTTAGAAGACGGCACTATGGAATACAAAAAATTGAGGTAGCACAGTATTACTATTCACTATTGATAGATTATTATACATTAACGCTACTTAATGTTTCAATTTTGTTGCATCTAAAAAATTTAATTAGACTGATTTTAGTTTAGCCATGATCAGTGCGGTGAATCTACTGTTCAACAATTGCCCTTTGGTTGACACGATGAGAAGATTGTGGGACATAATGACTGGGAGTGATGTTCCGAAGCCTTTTGCCATTCACGTTTGCCGGTTCCACTTACTAAATGCAATGCGCCGCCAGGTGCACTCCTGCTTTGGGAGCGAAGGAAGGGAAATTGAGTTGAAAATTACAGGTTGGTGCCGGAGGCTTGTTCATGCCAAAGATTTGTGGCAGTTGGACAAGTTTACGAAGGATGTTGCTGTACTGTGCGCTTTCAAATACCAGAACGACGCAGTTGAGGAGGCAGAAAAAAATCTAACTTCACCAACTTGCCGAAAAGGTAAGCATGAAAACTTCCCTAACTTAATACCCAAGTGTTATTTAATGTTACTGAACAGTGTTTCATCATGGCAGGCGAACGACCTTGGCGAAATTTTGTATCCAGTTATGGCCGTGAAGACCAAGAAGCTTTTTGGCGAATGTCACCTTTTGGGGAGTATTGTGGAGATATCATCGCACTGGCTCTGGACAACAGCGCGGATGTAGAAAGAGAAGCGCATAAGAGTGACCCTAAAAATCCTTTCTTCAGCCATACTTTTTTGGAGTATTTGAAGATTCATATATTTCCGTATTTTCCAATTATCAGTCACTCCATTTTTGTATGCACTGCTATGGATGTAATTGATGACACTAGCAATATAGTCGGTATAATACTACTGCATTACATATCTAATTACAATTTTTTACATAATTTATTAGTGCTCGCATGCAATAGTGGGTATTAATAGTACATATATTTATCTTTTTTCCAACAGAGGGATACCACAGTCTACTTAAGAACACCGTGCATCAGCATCAGAATCGACATAAGATGTCCAGGTTCATCAAGAGACAGTTCAAGTTTGTACGGGGTTAGTTTTACGTGAACGAACGAAACAAAAAACTCACCAATAAATGAACAGTTAATTTATTTTGAAACTTATGTTAGGTGCATGCATTGAGTATAAAGTAGAGGGGCCGCGTGGCAAGCAAGGAAAAGGACAAAAATCTAAAATGCCCACCCCAAAAACTCCAAGCAGTCAGCGTAGTCGCGATGCTAAAGGTATAAACGTGAACATAGCTTAATAATCTTATGATTCGTTAAACTCTAAATACGTGACGCACTACTCTTTTCATCCTACATTTGTATATATAGAACCGTCACAAGGAACATCGACGCAAAAAAAACCTTCATCCCAACAGCGAATGAAAACTGAAGACGTAGGGAGTCCAGAGTCCAAAAAGGATGTTTTCGTAAAAATTAGAAGAAGAGGATCTACCATCACAAAATCCTACGAGCTAGACGTTCCGCTGGTCCCGTACGGTGCAAACATTACTGTCTTAGGGCATTCCGTTAAGCTCTCTCATACATGCAATCTTGATACCACATTGCAAGTTCTTCTATTCTTGTGCAAAAAATTTCCAGTTTTTGTCAGCTTGATAAAGGATAGGTCAGCAGATAACATGAAAGATTTACACATTCTTAATTGCTTTAGCAACTTGAATGCAGGGAACTATAGCGAGGCTAAAAAGATTTGGATAATGGATGTCATTGAAATGGAGAGCATACAGAATGACATGATTAATTCAGAAAGGGAAGCTGGGTTCCCTGGTTTAGCGCACCTGTTTCCTGTGAGTAAAATTATTATGTGCAAACATGAAAGCTGTCCAGTTTACGGACAATCAAGACAGGCCAGAACTGGAGAGGAAGATGATGAGGTGGATAGTTTTCAGTACAACACGTTGAACATTTATGCTACTAACGTGAGAATTATGCTTTCCAAACTTCAAAATTTTAACCAAGAATCATTACGCTGCAAGAACTGTAGAACTTTCCTGCATGTAGGTTATGAGCTGCTATTCCAGCATCCATTTTTTATGTACGCTTTAGATGGAAGTAAAGAACGTACCGCGGAGGCGGACTTAGAGATGAAGCAAAACATTAAAGGTTGTATGTATGAAGTGATTGCTTACACGACATGGCATAATGATACTGAGCCACCCCATTTAAAATCAACTCTCGTTGATAAGGGAGTGCGGTTTTGTTACGATGGGCTCTGCACCCATCCACGAAAGGTTAAGCAGTATAGCAATGCAGTGGTAACGTCTGTATGGCTTCACAAAATCGACTTGTGATAAGGCTGGAAGTGTGAATGTCACCAAAAATTGTAGTTGCCTAAAACATGTAAGGATAGAAACTTCAGATTGTACATGTAGTAACTTTACATTTTGCTGAAACTAACTGAATAAACTTGAGTCCATCAATATTACACGTGTCTCAATATCGCTTTCATTGGCATTTTTCTCGTATATAAGAGCTCATCATGTTCTGTGTAAGCACAGTCAGGCGCGTCTCTTTCTTCTAAAAGGTTCTCCGAAACGTGACAATAAAATTCACCATGCGTCTTCCTGTTTTGTTAATATTGATTTTTCTGGGGTAAGTTATTCCAATAGCCATGATAACAGTGCCATCATGAAAGTGTCCGCAGGATGCGGTTGGTACAGTTTTGTAGAAAGTTTTTCTAAATGAAATTGCACCTATATTTTTTTCAGGTTTGCTTTTGCGGAAACCGTCGTTGAAGAAATGGAAATATCCATTAGCCGAGGTGTTATTGTTGAAACTGTACCACATGTCATCCTGTATACTGAAGAACAGGCCATCAACTTCTTCATTCCAGGTAATAACTTTTATATGTACCGTAGCACTCCAGGTAATATGCAAAAAATAGGATAATACAGAACATCATTACCACGTTTGACTTTGCAGATCTCCCCGATATTAACGAACTCACTTCAACCGACTGCACCGAACAGCCTTTCACTGAGGCCTGTTATCTCACTGCTAAGCTGAACGACATAAACAGAGACACTGCACTGCTGTTATCACTGCTTAACAAAATGATGACAAAAAGGGGCTTGCAGGACGAGGAATTGGAGGGGCTGCTACAAAACCAAGAAGAAGACATCAGTGGAGGTGTCGACCAACCAGGAGAAGGTGTTCTATCCGCTGTTGGCGTGAGATACTACCTAGCACTGAAGCAGCGTCTGGAATCCAGAAAGCAATTAGCGTTCCAGAAAGAGCACCGTTCGGGCAGAGCGGAGAGAGCAGTACCAGCGATCGTCAAAGGCTTGACTGGTGTCGCTGCTCTTTTTGGCATTGATGACGTACTAAGTTTTGCAAGAAATTTGTTCGTTGGCAAAGGAAGCATTTTTAATATGTTCACAACTTTAAGAGCTGCAGCTCCAGTTGATAGAAAAACTTTTTCCGAGGTCGTAACAAAAGTATCGGAATTTGAAAGCTTTACTCAAAAGAAGCTAGCCGAAATAGTCAGCGATAACATCAGCATCAAAAATGCTACGGAACTGTTGGAGGAAGATATAAAACGGCACCGACTAGACATTACTACCATTCAGGAAGGATACGCCCAAACTCAGAAAATTCTAGCTGATACAACGACGCTTTTGTATACCACGGTCCAGTACGTCGTACAAATCAATGCGTTCCAGGTAAGCACATATACAAATTTACTCTAACGCACAAGCTAAGCTCGCATTGTACTGATGATGAGAACATTTTCTTTCCGACAGGTCTGCCGGGCAAGGGAATTGCCATTGCTATACGTTCCTCCAGATCTTCTGTTACACACTCTCACCAAATTGAACAGTACGTTACCGGAAGATGTCGAATTCGCTATCCCCCTCCAGGATTTCATGCTGTACTACTCACTGTCGCAAATGAATGAATGTATCTACGATGACGATGGTGGAGTGGTACGAGTCTCCATACCTCTTATAAGAAAAGGGGCAGCGTACCAGCTTTTTAAGGTGATGAATTACCCATAAGGATTGCCCTTCTTGAATCGTACAATTAAAATTACTGCAACTAAATTACAATGCGTATTACTCTGATGTCCACACAGGTTAGACCACTTCAATTTGCATGGGAGTCAAAGACATGCGTGCTGGATCTCGACGCTACATACATTGTGAAGGAGCGTAAATCAGGTTTCGTTTTCCCTGTTACCTCCGTAGACGCTTCAACATGTGACCCAAACTTACATAAGCAGTGCTTAGTGCCGCCGTCAACGTTCGATGACACAACTTCCAGTTGTGTCAGTGTCATTATATCAGGTTAGAATGCTCACATTATTAGTACTGTACAGTGAACATAATTGGGGTTATCGGCTTAATAATATGTGGTATCTATAGGCGGCACCACCGAAGAAATCAAGAACGCTTGCCCAATTCGCTGTAATCAACACAGTAAGCCTGAAGTAGCAAAAATTAGCGAATCTACATTTATTGCCACACATGTCCGTCCAAAGTCCCTGGTAATTAAATGTCCAAGCGAAACACGAACAGTGGAGGAGGAAATTAACTTTGGAGCCATCAAAATAAACACCCCCTGCCAGTGTCTGCTGTTCTTAGATAATCGTCTTATTGGAAGATCGACACAACCAATTTGTTCCCAAATGGACAATTTGGTAATTGAAAATGTCTTGCCAGCGCA
Source organism: Sinella curviseta (assembly GCA_004115045.4). Lineage (NCBI taxonomy): Eukaryota > Metazoa > Arthropoda > Collembola > Entomobryomorpha > Entomobryidae > Sinella > Sinella curviseta. The sequence goes on along the minus strand of CM023201.3, from coordinate 9,831,769 downwards.
CTTCATCACTTCCCTCGATATCGTCCATTTTTCTGACGACGAAAAGGAGGTTCCCCGATACCGTCACAAGGAGGAGATATTTAATTCAAACTTCTTAAAGGAACTGGAGGCTTCGGAGGAAGAGAGCGTCATCACCACCAGAGTAAATGTATATTCTGCTATATGGAATGCGCTTCAATCGCTACTTATTGCGTACGGGTTCTTCAGAATTCACACAATGGCAGGGCTGTTATTCCAACTTTCGCAGGGTGTACCAAGGGTCAATGCTTCGTCAAATCATGCATGTCGTTTACCAGATGACGCTTATTATCTCCTTATTGCTATACTTGTAGTTAGTGTTGTCAGTGTCATCCCGCAGATGATTTTTTTTATTTTCAAAATAATCAAAAAGGCGTTTTGGGAGACTGTTCAATTTGAGGCAAAGAAATTAAATCTTAAAGCAGATGCAGAACAGGGAGTACAATTGGAACGTTATACACCTGGAAATGCAAAACTTAGTGTTCGAAGGGTTTCTTCAAACTCATTTGAATCGGATATTGACACCAAAATGTGAATGTTTATAAACCAAATGTGCTTGCAGAATTATTACTGTCCCACTTGCACTGAAAATTGTGCTGAGGGTACAATCGATTGTAGCGAAATATGTAGTTGTGGTAGTAGCAGTAGCAGTAGCCAGTTAATAGTAATGCAGTAGTGAATAGCAATTACATAGTTGCAATGATTAACAGGGGTAATGGTAAAGAAGGTTGTGGTGGAAATTATCTTGTTGATATTGATAACTACATCATTTTAAGAGGTGCATGTAATACCTGCACCACTGTATAGTCTTTAATAACGTTTAAAGAGGTAGCAGATTTATTGATAAGTGATTGCAATAAAAATTGTTTTAATGTATTTTCATCGATTTGTGACCTTCCATACAAGCTCCAAAAACAACGCCAGGGAAAATATATAGCAGCATAAATCCTTCCACACCTGAATAAAAACAAACACAATTTCATTCATATACGTTCATACGTAGCAGTGCATACTTTCGTATTTCACAAATACCTTTTGTGTTGATGACATTTACGAACGAGACAGTACTTTTGAAATTGGAGCATATAATTGAATTGTTCATGATTGACAATCCAGTAACTGTGCATTGTAATAACGATCGTGTCATAATCTTCATTCCTGTGTTCTGTACTCCCATCTAACCATAAAAGTGTATTTATTTAACAAATTACAATCTTTTCTCCTGCCAAATGTTTGTTTAGGAATCACCTCCCTTAAAATCCATCCTTCAATTTTCAGCAAACTTAACTCCATGGCTGACAGCATAAGGTTCATAAATGCCCACACAGTTATCCCCAACGAATATCCATGCCATAGTGCAATGAATGAAGAACTTATAAATCTCGCAAGAAAATTTGTCGTCATCGCATGCAATTGATGGTGAGAGCAAGCAGCTTTCACTGGCAAATATATATACCTACAACAAACTTTATTTGTAATGATCATTGAAGAAAATATTAAACGAAATATTCACGCACCTGCTTACGAACTTTCTCATACCCACGTCAAAATACATCCACAATTTTGAATATCTAAGAATTTGAAGTAGAAGTAACGATCACGTTGTGATCACAAGATAAACGGCTATTAATAAATACGCTACTAACTAGGCACCTGTATACATATGCAGTGCAGCACGGGTCTGGCTGGCGACTTTTGTTGCTTAATAAAGCCATGGCAGATGCAGATCCGTATATCACCTTGTATTTCATGAAAAAATAAACTCCTGCAAAAACAACGATCTCGCGTATAGTTAACTTTCAATTAAATAAACGGGTTTTCAATTTTCTTTACATATTCTGCTCAACTTGCCATTCCAAAAAATACAAGCTGCTATGCAAAATATGTTAAAACTAGTGTGAACTTCGGTAAAAAGGGAGACCGTTCTGAATGGTATTACATAGCTGCTTGTTTCCAGCAACGTCGCCACCATTATCAGTTTCAAAACAGGAATCGCAGAGTATTTTTCCACGCTTGGAACAGCTCTAAAATTATAGATTACAACTACAACCATAACTACAACCATAACTACAAACCACCAGTGAAAATTATTTGCACCGGGAAAGGTCACCTCCGAAAATCAGCATATGTAACAAACGGTCCAAAGCATAGATATGGAGGATAGAGAACATAATCGCAAAAAGAAGCAAATTCATACGGTCCTACTCCCCAGACGTCGCTGCTGAAACTGTAACATCTCAACAAACTCCATGTCATTGTTACATGTCCTAGATAGTCGTCCTATTAAGCCCATTTTATTTGTAGTGATATCATAAATTACTTCTGAAAGCTGCAACGGCCCTTTATTATTATTTTATTATTATTACCTGGTTGAGGTTATGAATTGCTACTATAGTCAGCACGAAAGTCATATTTAAAACGGTTTTGCACTGCCAGTCAGAAATGACACAGAAGGCGAAAATCATGATTATCAATGTCACGGCCAGGGTAGACTTGAGCAAACAAAACGTTGTGATTATGGTCACCGCTGTCTGAACCTTAGAACAAACAAAAATGAAGCCAGTTTGAAAGGTGAGACTAATTTAGTGATAACGCACTTACCATTTTAGGAAACCGTTGCACTGCGGCATGAATGCACGCATGAATTAAAATACTTGGAAATGTGACCCTGTATGTTTCCCACTCAATATCCTCAATATCTTTCTGATCGGAAAGGACTTTCCAACCCAGTTTATCTGTGCACATTATTATGAAATATTATTACGGGTAATTTCATTTAATATTATGCCCATTCAAGAACGTTTTATTGTACCTTCGCATTCTCGAATTAATGTAAAGGTAGCCTCAAGATTCAGAAGTACCCATGCAGTTAGCGAAAGCTTTAATAGTAATTGACGAAACATTTTCAGTACGTACCTTTCACTTATTCATATACTCAAGGCAAGCCTTCCATCACATGCTTTCCGTCACCCTTGTTTCACATTTCGTGCATTTCTATTTTTAGATTGGCTGGGTCTCCTGATATTCGCAATATCATTTTGAGTTCACAGGAACACCGAACTCCGTCACTTTACAAAACATACTTCTAGCTAATCTACCAATAAGAAGTTTGTTCCAGTACATTACCAGCCATGAGTCCTTTCCGAGTATTTATCACTTTTGTTTTAACTACAAACGTCATAGGTACACATACATACCTTTCCGGTACATATCCTCAATTTAAAGTACTTTGCTATAATACCTGTATGAATTGACTTAATTAAACCAGGTGTCCGCCGGGAAGATCTCACTGAAAGTAAAGTGAGAATAATTAACAACCACATTGCAACTTACCAAGACAGTAAGCCAACCAGTTACAGATATATGCATAAGAGAAAGTGATAATTAATAAATGATAATCTTTCCTTGAACAGCCGGAGCAGCAAATCGGATTGTTAACACGTGATTATTATTATTATATTGTTAACAACATTAGTCCAATTGCAAACGCAGTTAATGGCAGAAGCCGTAATGGCATTCTACATATTTTAGATTATGCGGCTCGTATTTACTGGTGAAGCCAACCACCGTCCCTCCTAAGGGATTTCTTTGCAATTCGACGGTAATTTGAACTCAAATTTTGATTACTTACACTATTAAAGTTTTATTGTTCCAAAAATAATTACAAAGAAGCACAATAATTATCCGTCCTTTCAAAGGAGTGGAAGAACTATGTCATGATCAACAAAAATCTATGCATTTGCAAGAGAACTGGCTCACCAAAAGTGAAGTATTCATGTAAGCTTTACTTATGAAGCTATTTGTAGTAAATAATTTGTAAATAATCTCGAATTGTACATATATAGTTTGAGCAGTTATTTTTTACTTTTGCAGCATTTTTTTTGCGATTGGTTCTAATGGATCGTAAAAAGGTTTTCCTTACTCCGCTTAGAGCGAAGCTGTTTATTTCTAAAAACATGACCACGCATCTCTTATTGGATTCGGAGAAACAGATTTTCTATTACGAGACTGATACTAACGGCAGCACGACTGTTGGCTTCACTAACAGTTTATCGGAAATTACGAACATGATTTCGAAGGTGATGATATGATTTCGAAGATAATATGATTACTGGCATGTCATTCAATTCATTTTTTCAGCAGCCATATCTTCAATTTTATTTCAGGGAATGAACGTATCACACTGCGAGCATTTCCTATCATTTGTGCCCAGAATTATGATGAGAAGCGAATTGTCGTTTTCATTAATTACAAGTGGGCATTCAATTTTTGAGCACAACATTAACGACTACAGTTACGGTGTTGCAGGATTTGTTAATGATGACACGCTTCCAACGGTAGTTTATAAAGGACAGAGATTGCCGTACGTGTTTTTGGATTTTTGCATGGCATTTTGTATGGTGCACATATTTATATATTATATTATCTGTATCAATTGACGATTCTTTTTCCATGTTTCAGAGACTAATGCCGGAATGGTCAAACAACTTATGGAGAGAGGTTTGTTATTTTTTAACATGGTGTATCGGTTTCATTAAGAATGCAACATGTAATCATTAGTCTGCATACCAATTTAAACTTCACAAAATTTAATAATAATCATATAACCTTGTTTTGTTTATCCACATGCATTAGGTTTGCGACATCTATTAAGTTTGATGTACACAAAGTGCATCTCGCGTACAATCCTCATAAAAGTTCAAGAATAGTTTGTGAAGATAGCCCCTCACTTGTCAAATTTGTGCATGTACTTGTACTCGCAAAAATAAAATAATTTTATCCTATGCATGGAAGCCAAGCTGGGTTTGTGTATTATGAAATTATTATTCCAGTGCATTACTTTTCTTTTTTTCATCATTTTAACATCATTTTATTCCTATTTGCATAGCTATATTAATATACACACAGTGATTGTATAGGTATACATAATGTATTCTTTCAATACACATTATATCTGCAATAAAACACGACCCAGAGGGTCCGACCTACGATCTGTAGGGCACAATTCGCGACTATGATCTGCGGGGTCTAATTCACGATCTGGAGGGTCTAAATCACGACCTGCGATCTGGAGGGTCTAAATCACGACCTGAGATCTGGAGGGTCTAAATCACGACCTGCGATCTGGAGGGTCTAAATCACGATCACGATCTGGAGGGTCTGATCTACGACCTGTAGGGGTTCCACCC
>CM023201.3:9648240-9826462 GCA_004115045.4 Sinella curviseta | reverse complement strand
TTAAGGAGGTGAAAGGTGCTTTTAGAACCGTAAAAAGAGTAATAGAGATTGCATTCCCAATCGTTGGTACTAAATTCAACTTGAGAAATCCGTACAAGCATTCACTGCTGTAAGATTAGCAAAATAATATTCATGAGAATCAATATAAAGAATCAATCTCAACGTTAAATTCCTTCGCCTGCTTAAAATTATTTTTCGTCATCCTTTCACACCTCCGATTCCATAAAAACGTATGTGTACATTCTATTAATTAAATTTGACTCCGTTAAGCGCCTCAGACATGCAAAGGTACATTATTACAGCGTGTTGCCCTGTCATACATTTCTATATTAAAACCGTGATATTGGAAATTCATGCACGCTTGCACAATTTTTGTATAGTCCCAGGAATAGCAACGCTATTCCATTTTCCTGCCGCAAATTATCTACATGATGACAGTCGATAGAACGCGTTCTCGTCCATTTACAAAATCTTATTTTTACCATTCAATCGAGCATGGTCAGAGGTGCATTTTTTTAAATGATGGTTTTATTACTCAACATTATGCACTTCAGCAAATTTTTTTAAAGAGCTGATGGATGGAGGGGCTGGTCATTTGCTTATTTAATTTGCAGCGATCCGAGTCGCAAGATGATGCCTAAACCAAACTGGGCAGTAATCCGTCCCCTTTACTGTAATTTACATTGGCCTTCTGATAATCCTGTAGGAAATGTTAAATATAACGAATACATACTAATACTTTAACTTCAAAGATGTTCCAAGCACGAACATATTTTTATTTGGTAGAAGACTTCAACGCCGCAAAATGGTTGTTAGCGGTACTGTAAATTAAAACGAGCTCAGATGGGCCCCAGGAAACTTTGACTTCTGCTTTCTATGCTGTATCAAAACAGTAAATTTAGTTCCATAGATGGAGGGAAATGAAATTTGGTGTTACGAAGTGGCACATATTAATTGGTGTTACCAAGTCACTCCGGATGTCATAACATAATATATGTATATCGAAAAACGACACACCGATTCTGTAGTAAGTAAAGCATTTTGTTTCATTTCTCTAAAAGTGCAAGAAATGATGATACATTATATGGCATTATTTGCCAACACGCAGATAGATAAACACGGTAAACAAGTCTAGATTTTTAAATTTCTTTGAAGTTATTTATTTGCATATAAAATCCATACAAATATGGAATTGTAGGGATATAATAACTACGATTTAATTAATCAAAGTTGCTAACTATTAAGTATTTTTTGATGGCATTCGCCATGGAAATTCGGTGATGATCGTGTAACGATGTATACATTAGAAACTAGAACAAACCAACTTGCGCATCGTAATGATTTAAAAATATAGGACAATTATTTTATCCGAAATGTGTTAGCTCAACGGATGTTTGGCATCCATGGCGTTGCTGTTTGGAAAGTCATCTCATGATGCCGGCAACTACAGTGAACAAAACAATCGTCTACACATTTTATTCTCATCTCCAACGATTCGATCTATGCGATTGATCTAACCCACTCGCTCCTCCTGTTTCTAACGACGATCGCCAATTCGCACCTTCCATTCAATGTATTATTTTCAATAAAGTCCATTTGGAAATAAGTGCTGCTTTCCAAAGCCGAAAAATAGGGAGATTATTTTAATCACCATCTGGATATTGTGGTAGATTACCTTCTTTCAACAAATACGTAGACTTTGTTTACCTCAGTTTAAAATAAATTGAATGTACGCCTGTGTCCATTTGAAATATTTGAACGTCAATAATTGTCTCTTGGCTAACACTACGATTACTGTGGAAACAGGTCAAAGTCTGCTCTTTTTTATTTGATATTTAGTATTTCCAAATCGGTTGGTACGTTGTCAAATTCCGAGAATCCGTTAAAAAGTGCTTGGTTCCATCTCATATGTGACAAAAAACAGTACATTATTCTTTCATATATATTTTGTCCCGTAAGTATGTGTGTGTAGTGATTTTTGGAAGCCAAGCAGATTTAAATGATCATCACATGGAATTTAGGCTGACAATAACGAATGATAAAAGCGTCATTAGACGGGTCACTACACTATGGATGCACTTGTTCCAGTGGAATGGAAGAAGTTGCAGTACGAACCATGGAATATATAATTAACGGACTCGCAAATATTATGCAAACTTACAGGCACCATTGACAACATTACTTGTATGTATACATCTATGCAAGTTGGAACCGTTTAACAAGTAATTTCGTGAGTTATTATTAATTTTAAAAAGACAAAATCAATATAAGGGATAACAGTCGTTGTAGCAAGGCAAACTTTATGAAGTCTCTTGTTGCAAAAATTAAAATCTTTTTAGGATTAAAAACTCGATTTTATATGTTATAAACATACACGGCCCCAAAGTATTCAAACCCACCACATGCTTTCCAATTTGTATCTTTCCAGATATTCATTCTTTTAAAATTCAAAATACTTTTCGAGAGAAGTTTCATTGAAAACCAAAAAGTGGGAATAAAAAAGATAAACGTTATGAGACGTTTTACTCTGGGGTATTTTTGAAAATACGTGTATTGAAAAACGTAGCATGATAATTTTCATATCCATGGTACTTTCCCAATTATGTCATTGCATTTTCACCGCAACTTTTACAAAAAGTAAATATCAAGCAGATAATTCATCTGTCGCATACAGTAAGCTGTAGAAACTCACGCAAGTGTATACACACTTCCAACGGCTAAAGAATCCATGTTTGCCCATTTTGCAAATTAATTAGAGTTAAACACACAAATTGACCACACACGAATATCATTTCGAACGACCATATATATTACAAATCCGCAATTTCCTCCAGGAAAAAAACTAACCTGTTGTGTGTAATGATTCCTAAAGCAGAAACCGATTGTGTGTGGCGTTCAAATTATAAACTATGAACACGGTATCGTAAATACTAATCAATAGCAATCCTTTTACATGCTAGCACAACGGACGTGAGACAACAATTGTTATTGAATATCAGCCAAAGGCCCATAAAATATACAGAAGGTGTTTTGTTGTATTGTTAGCAACAATTGCGGCAAAGACGATTTTTCCTATCAATTTACCTGTTAAAAATGTCAATTTTGACGTGGCGAGTTGAGTGGCTGAGTGGTGCGTGGGTGGAGTGAAAAAGATTTTCGGGAATGAGTTTAGTTGAGTGGTAAAGGTTTGAACACTGGTGAGTGGTGAGTAGAGTTGAATTTTAATTCTCAAAACTTATCGGGACTGGTTTAGTGTTTATCACTTGTATTGCATGTGCGTTGGATTCACGACAATTACTCAATATTTGGCTAGTTAAATGGCTCATCTCAAGCTGCCTGTTACCGAACCTTGAGAGATGTTCCCTGGAATGTAAATAACTCAAGCAAAAAGCACAGAGGACCTAATAAAAGCTTATAATAGAACCTACTAAAGTTTCATTTAAATTTGTATCGATTAGAGTTTATCGGTGAAAGATTCCTTTCCCAAAAACTGAAGCTGCATGTGCTCTTCGTCGTTCGGTATTGATTCGAATGGACGACTCAATTATGCATCTTCCAGACATAATAAGTATACATTTGCTGTTCGCTGTGCAGTAATAAACCTAACGTGGCGTGAAAACAATGTGGTTTCCACCTACTTCTGCTAGTGACTGATTATCTAACAGCGGCGCCGTAATATCTAATAATACCGGACTTTTTTAATAGGCAGAAATGTACTTGATTGCAGGAACTTGTAGATATCCAATATCAGCTTCGCGTTGTATTTGCAGCGCCGAAACTGTAAACAACTGCATCACAACAAAGTGAGCTCAACCCGGAATGATTTGACATTGTTTTTAAACCATTTGTACATGTTTCGGACATCCTTTTGTAACCATCAGAATATAATTGAAATTCCCCAATGCTGCTTTTGAACGAATCGTTCGCCAAAATGACGCAAACCATTGCCATATGGTATAATGTAAATTTTAGAACCATTGCAGCATAGTAAATGTATGCCAATTAGACGACGCAATACAAGAATAATATATTTATCTATTAGTCGACATTACAAATGCGCCCGATTGATGAACGGTTTGGATAATTTATAACGATGTTGGCATGAAACAATTGTATATATGGAACCAAAACGGCTATGAATGAAAAAACAATTATTTTGCTTGGCATGGTTGGACATATAATTTGAACCAAAGGGCCATGGTTCACGAGCGTTTGCTGAACCATCCACCCATGATTAAAAACAAAACTCAAACGAGACATGCACCTCACATCATCAAATGCTTATTTGATTGTCGCGGAAAGTCAAATATATACTTGGAAGTGACAATTACAGCAATTTCGTCAGTTCCCTTTGCAAACATTTAATATTAAGGTTGCAGCCCCGATTAGTGGTTTTCCAGCAAATTGTTCGAAACAGGATGCAATTGTTACTATATATATTTTATCAAGAAAAAGTTACAAAATATAAGCAAATAAAAATAAGAGTTGTTATCCAATCCACTGAACGCTTTGTGTGTTATTGTCTGTCGTCGTATTTGAACTGAGTATTTGAGAAGTTATTCAATTAAGAATTGAGTGACATTTAAGGGCTTGTGGAAACTCATTTTTTGGACGAGCAAACTTTTGGTTAATACGTTTACTATACTAGTATAATAATTTATTTGATAAAATGGGACCGTCAGAATCTGAGAGTCAGGTAGAGCAACTTTATCGCCAGTATAAATGATAGAATGGGAAATTGCTACAATTTCTTGAACAATTCGGCAATATTTTGAATTTGGGAGGTTATGCTTACTTCGGTGCCCTGTGATCTTATTACAGGTAATTAAATATTAATGATATCTTTAGGTAATTAACTCCGTAACAAATTCAGTGCGCGTTGAAAGTTTTGGACTTGGTCGTTTGTGTTAGTGCCGAGGCCTGAAGGGTGTTACTTCGACGGCGAATCAACTTTTGGCGGAGTAGAAAATATCAATTATCACTTCAGATACCATATCTACTACCATTCCAGTACAAATCATCTATTCTACCCGCAGTATCGACTTATATGACGCTACTTTCTGTGGTAGCTGTATCGCATTTTTCCAGAGCAACATGTTGTCTTGGAGACTTTCTTTCTGGTATACATTTAACAAGCACACAAACCATCATTTAAATTTTAACATTTTTGTGGCATGCGATAATAAGGCCATACCTTTATCATTTAACTGTCTGTGTAATTTGACTTATTCACGAATTCACAGTGTCAAATAAAAATGTTCTGATGATATTATATTGTCATCATCATCGTTGAAGGCATAATTTTTAACGTAACCCACATTAACTTACGCAGGCTTACAAGACACCCATTAATCCTCTCTAAACACCTGTTTCACTCAAATTGCTCCCGATTTGATGTGTCACCCAAAGTGGCGGCCAACTGCTCCAAGACTGATATAATTGTTATTGTAGGTTTAATTGGTTGGTAAAGATTTCACAAAATCCCAGGACAATTTTTGAATCAGGTTAACCTCATCAAGTTATAAGATCAATGTAAACATTGGAATATGATTTTTTCCATGGTTTTCTATGCTGCACTGAATATGACTTTTCAAATACTCAATATAGTTGAAATCTTGGGCGAAAAGTGGAGTTGATTGCCCGCAGATATGCGGAATGACAATGAAATATATTCCATTCACTACAATTGCATTGCCTCAGATCACATAAGCAGCTACACCTCCTTCGATGATGAATAAACGAATAAACGAATGAAACGAAATACGTCACATGACATGAGTATTGACTAAAACACATTTTTTGTAATTGGCGTTCCTTAGTTAATTTTTGTTTTATTTAATTTCAAGGATTTTTTCCTACTTACGGATATTTGTTTGTTATTATAGGTCCATAATCTTGCTAGACTGATATCTATATCTAACATCAGTGTTTGTGGTGAAAATTGGCTACTTATTGCCAATATTATTTCGCTACATATTTACAGGATATTACAGAATATTGATGACACAAGTAGTTGGAGCTTGTGTAGGTCGGGGACTGGAGTGATTTGGAGAACACAATTAGGGGAAGAGAAAAGGGATTTAGTATGTTACATGTACACATTCGAAGCCCTTATTATTTTTTGCAGTTTGGCGCAGTAGAGTACACTTCTATTTCATTTATACATGGAGGTGAACTAACATTGTTAACCAACATCGTAAGGAACCGCTATCATAAAAACAAGCCATATTTCCAAATCAAATGAATCGCGGAAACCGTTTTTGTGTTTTGAAAATGAAGTGGAAAAAATAAAGAGTCTAAGCACTATGAAGTCAATGACTCTATCTCTTTTCCCAATCCATTCCCAAGTTGCTCTCAAGCCTAGACTCTGACTTTTAATTTATTTTGCTTTTGCTCTATCTATGTATTTATAGTACCGAGAATGCGGAAATCCATGTCACGTTATCCGATGTAGCAAATAACGAAAACAAGAATTTGCTTCAAGAAATTCAACTCCGTATAACACATGAAAGGCAAAAATTACAATTGAAATTCCAATTACCCATGACACCACGTTGCTTGTATTATCTAAACACAATTATTTTCCTCTCAATGCACCAATGAGAAATAACGGCACAAAATTTCGTCATTATTATGCGGTGCTGGTTGGTGTTGATCACTTTTAATGCATGGGCGTTTAATATAATGCTTTTTCTCAATGGTTAGCTTTTTAATAGGCTCTCTCAAAATTGAAAGATGATCCCTGGAATGCAAAGATTCCAAACCAAAGGCACACAACCTACTAAAAGTTTCTAATAGAATCTAATAAAAGTTGCATTTAAAATATTTTTTATTTGTGAGGGATTTAATTCCCAAACCTGTAGTATTTATCATTTCTATATATCCTTTGGTGTCGATTCGAATGAATGATTTGGTTTCGTTTTTAAACCATTTGCACGTGTTTCGGACGTCATTCTGTAACCATTGCAATATGATTGAAATTTCGCAGTACCGTTTTAGAACGAATCGTTCGACAAAATTGGGACAAACCATTGCCATATGGTGTAATGTATTGTTTACAACCGTTGTAACATGGTACATGTATGATAATGTAACCACGGAATATATGAATAACATATTTACCCATTAATATATATTAATTAAATGTGTTAAAACTTTGAACGATACTGGACAATTTATAACGATGTTCGCATGATACAATTGCATTTATGGAACCAAAACGCCGATGAATGAAAAAAACAATTATTTTGCAAGGCATGGTTGGTGATATAATTTGAACCAAAGCGTCAAGGTCCGTGAGTCTTTGCTGTACCATCCGCCCATGAATAAACACAAAAATCAAACAAAACAGGAACAAAACATCAAAAGAAACTCATGTGTGATTGGTCGAAGAAAGTCAAATATATGCTAAGAAGTGACATGCTGCAGCTATTTTGTCAATTCCTTTCACTTGCTTTGAATAGCAAAGTTACAGCCCCTATTATTGACTTTCCCGCAAATTGTACGAAACTGGATACAAATTGTTACCATATGTATACTTCATCAAGAAAGCGTTACAAAAATAAGCATGTGAGTTTTTATTCAATACACTGAAACTTTGTTGCGTTCCGTTCGAAAGAAATATTGACTGTTGTCTTAAATTTATGTCTGCTTTCACAAACTCACATTGCACATTATTGCCCTTCTTTGTCACATTTTTTCAACGTCACATCTCGTTATTAAGCGCACGGAAAAAACGTATAAGCTCTAAATGTCAAAATAAGGGAAACTTGAGTTGTCAGAACGGAATCCTTCCGCATTTCATGAATACTCTTTAACATATTCAAAAGCATCATTAATGCTCCAAACCATTTTCAGTGTCGGAACAGAACAGGGAAGGATAGTACTATCTCTTTTCAGCAATGTCTTCTTGTAATGCATATGCTTTTAGTACTGCACAGTATTCGGTCTAGTTTTTTATTTTGTTTTTAATATTTCTCCGCTCAAGTGCATATTTCCATCGCCACTACAACGTCTCTCTAAATTACTTTGGAGCTCATTTATAATCGATTTTTCTATCGTATATGACTCCCGTGTAATTAAAAATTTTCTTTTTTCAAAATCAGTTCATTGTAATCTCTCGTAAGAAATTTGAGTGCTTAAAGTTTTCCCATTAACAATTCAGTGACATCCAATGCTTTGAGAAAACTCACTTTCTGGACGAGAAAACTTCTGATTAATAAGTTTATTCTTGTACTTTATTAATTGTCACAATGAAATGCGAATATCGACAGATAGAACAATTTCGTCGGCCAATATGACTTCTAGATTGGTTAATTGCAACACTTACTTCAAAAATTCGGCAATACGATGGTAGTGGTATGCCATGGTGACTTGGGTTACATATAAACTTACATATAACAGGATATTAGGGGCAGGTGAATTCTTCAGGTGATTAATTTATGTCTTATGTATTGCATTCAGTTTACGATGTCAGTTTTGGGCTTCTGGGTTTCTGTTAGTGCCGAGATCTGTAGTGTGTTACTTTGGCGGCGATTAAAAGTTTGGTACAGGGACACATATCCTGTATCAATTCAGATTCCGTAGGGACAGATTCCGTATATTAGAAATATGATGTTGAAAAAAAATTAAAAACATGTTACTCTTTTACACTGTTATCAGAATTGCTTCGGAATTTAAATATATAGAAGATAGTGGTAGAAGTACAAATGTGTCGTTTTCTCATCATCCCAGTACGTATCCTCCACTCTATATCTTGTTTCAATTTCACAACGAACACACCTGCATGAATACATATTTTGGAAAATTCCGGGTGGGTACCATGTCGTTGACTTCGCGATACTGCTGAAGGAATAAATTAATATCACCAACTGAAAATCCATTTTTCTCACATTTTCCTATCGAGCGTGCCGTTTACTGATTGTAAGTTATGTTGTTCTGCAATTCATACAGTGTGGGTTCAATAATGTTTTAAAACTTAAATATTCTAGCATGTTATCGAATACAGAACAATAATCTAGGTCCAGGAACCATTTCCGCACAGGTCCGCAAACGACAAATGTAGGAGGGCACATAGTGATAGTTAATGAGGAGTCTACCAGTTGTTCCTTCACAAATGGAAACACGTACTTGCTTAATGCGTACATACAATCATTTTGGAGTCTATCAGTATCTAGTGTATTCTCTCATGGCATTGCTCACATGACATGTGAATATTAATTCTAGTTGGGGCAGTCTTTTACGCAAATGCGAATGCCATTAAGTATTCCATCGTTTAATTCTCAGCGACCCCTTAAGCTAAATTGGTTGAGATCATTCTATATATTCTGATTATTTTTTCCTGTTTATCAAAAGTAGGGAATCACTCAGACCAATGGATGATAGGTGAATTTCTTAAAATTATTTTATGTGCAGTTAGGCGTCTCATTGCAAAAAGTGTTATAAACTTCACGAGTTATCGAAGCACGTGCGTATAGACTGCCAGAAAAACCAACAGCGTAAATTTAGACTTAAAGCACATTTAAGATCGCACACGAAAACTCTAATCTGTCTAAAAGGTTCAGTAATTTTTATTCCTCAAACCGTCATTGCAAAAACACGAGAACGCACATGTTGAGAACAAGATCCAGTCGGTTCCCTGTTCAGTATGCAATACAAAATTTCGTAGCAACAAACAATTGGAAGTATACTGTAGCCTGATGCATATAAATATTCAGCAGCCTGTCTTGGAGTAAACTGTCTCACAGATCCCCGAGCGTCGAATTCGTTTATGCTGGTTTTGACTGAATGTCTGCTCAGCTTGTAGCTCGTTACCAAATACCGTTTGTAAAAACCACGTAGGTATTTAATATATTTGTACAGTAATACCATGTGTGTCTATGATCATCCGTTCGGTTTTTGTAGACTGTATGCTACATGACATAGATATAGTCACATCCTTATGCGGAAGCGACAAAAAAATAGACGTCGGATAATAAACTGTGTCATTGTTTAATTTGGAAATATAAACACAAGTTCAGTAACCACGATCGCATGACTTGTTCATTTCAGCAACTTCTTACGGAACTTCTTAAAACCATTAATTGTCCAGCCAAGTGTCACTTTCTCAGACAGTTATCAACGTAAGAAATCCATACTAAGGATGTCATCTTCAAACGTGTGTCCATTCTGCCTGAAATACGAATCTTATAAATCTGTTCTTGAAATTCATATAAGATCTCACATAAATGAAAAACCGTATTTATGTAAACATTGCGCAAGTTGTTACTCCTCAAAGGAGGCCCTGCAAAGACATGAGAGAGCACATGCTGAGAACAGGACTCAGTCAGCTCTCTGCTCAGTATGCAGCGCGGATTTCGGTAGCAATAGACAGTTAGAGGTGCACAGCAGATTAATGCATCCATATGTTAAGCAGTTTAATTGTTCAATCTGCCAGCAAAAGTTTTTCAAGAAGCACACCCTTCAGCAACACGTGAAGACTAAACACCAACAGAATCTCCGACACAGATGTCCTCTTTGCTCGAAAGCGCTTTACTCCAACTACGATATGGAGACTCATTTAAGATCGCATACAGGTGAAAAACCCTTCCGATGCGATATCTGCACTATAAGGTTCCAAGCAGTGGCGCATCTAAATCGTCACATGTTGGTGCATACTGGAGAGAAAAGATACCAGTGCGCAACATGTAATAAAAAGTTTACTAACAATTCGGACCTCAGAGTTCACCAAAGGGTGCATGCCAACGAAAGGCCCCACAGGTGCAGTTTGTGTCAGAAAGCTTTTAACCATTTGAAAGGTCTTAAGTGTCATTTGATAAGTCACACAAAGGAGCGTGCGTATAAATGTACACACTGTCTTCAATCATTTTCATTTCCAAGCAATCTGCTGAGGCACATGAAGCGGACACATTTGGGCGGTGTAGGACCTCAGTATTCATGTATCTTTTGCTTCAAGTCATTCCATGAAAAGACCAAACTCTATCGACATATGGGAATGCACACCGGAGAGAGGCCTTTTGCTTGTAGGGTGTGCAGTGCAACTTTCAATGAAAATTATGCATTACTTTCACACAATCGTATTCACACCGGCGCTAAACCATTTAGATGTGAAATTTGTCTGGAAGGGTTCCGACGCTCAAGAAGTTTAACCGATCACATGACTTATCACACGGGGGAAAAAGCATACAAATGCACAATTTGCGAAAAAAGCTACAGTCGGTCGGATGCACTGCGGAGACATCTTAACTCGAAGCATTACAAGAAATCCTTTTGAGGCACACAGGTCATACAAATCTACTGGCAATATTCGTCGGCACAGACAACGACTACTTCGCGAGCCAGATCGATAGATGGGGATGCTAATTCCGTTCTATGTAATAGCCTGAACGCACCTATGTTGGTATATGTACTTATTATAATCCGGGTTAAAATAGTTGTTTGTGCTTGTTGTTATACAGATGGTGGATTAATAAAGTGATTAATAAAGTTAAATGGGGCATTTAATGGGTACAAGTCAACGGTATTACTGGATTTTACAAATTGGAGCAATTGGAGTCTACAATAACCTATATTGGAGCATTTTCGAGTATTTGATAGAAATTAAAATATATGTAAGTTATTCAAGAGCAAATATATGAATGCATGTACATAAATACCATCCAACTTCCTCTCAATGGAGCTTAAATTGCATTATTATATTCAGCATCCGCCCAGTTTAATACCAATTAAGAGAAATGTGACACATCAAGATAATTACTACAAATACACAGATAGGTAGCTAAAATTGGGGTTATACATTTAGATGTTCTAAATTATATGTATCATCGCGGCAAGTGCTACCATCCGTGTTCAAACTGTAAAGAATTGATACCATTTCATTAATAGCCGGGCAATAAATTGCGATTGTGACATCTTTGTTGGATACCGTCACACAAATACATGGCATATTTCTATTAAAATTTCCCCTACTTATGAGTTGTAACGTTATGAAGTTGACATGGTTATAGATTATATTAAGTAGCGTGACATTGTGGTCATTTTCTCATAAATCCATAATATTCTACTTGCCCCAATTCTAGGCATTATAATCAATGGCTTTATTTACAAACTTTATTTTCAAATTTTCAGCAAATCAACACATTCGCTGTGGTAAATAGTAGTTGAATTATTTTTTTTTAATTTTGATATTAGACACTATATGTTACTCACGGGCTCTCAAACAAGAAAAGGTGAATGCTCGAACATGGACAAGTTTAGGGCCCCATATATTTCAAAGCGGAGACATGAAATCCAAAGTGCGTATCGGAAAGCCCATTTAAAGGAGATTCAGGAAGTGTAACCATCCGGTACATACCGTAAATCCTCTTATACTAAACGCAGCTGCGTTCTTTACGCAGCGTCAAGAATTTTCCCCGGAAACGCAGCTGCGTTTATTAGAGGACTGCGTTCATTAGAGAGCTGCGTTCATTAGAGAGCTGCGTTCATTAGAGAGCTGCGTTCATTAGAGAGCTGCGTTCATTAGAGAGCTGCGTTCATTAGAGAGCTGCGTTCATTAGAGAGCTGCGTTCATTAGAGAGCTGCGTTCATTAGAGAGCTGCGTTCATTAGAGAGCTGCGTTCATTAGAGAGCTGCGTTCATTAGAGAGCTGCGTTCATTAGAGAGCTGCGTTTAACACAAACTTAGAAATTTCAGGCAAAAAATTGTTCCAATAATCAGAAAATATTTGATTTTATTGCATATTTTTGCACATTTTTCCGACTGCCGCTCAATAAAACCCATGTTTCAATTGCATATTGCACTGTTTATTCAATAATTCAACCATAATTATCGAAATTTGAAGGATAGTATACTGTTTGAATGCCTGGTTTTCACATATTTCAAAAACTTTATAATAAAAATTATAATGAAAAATCTGCTAAACCAAGTACAACGTTACTCAAAATCATTGTTCCAAAAATTTTGGGGCTGCGTTTATTAGGGGACTGCGTTCATTACGTAGAATCGGATTTTTTTTCGGGGAACGCAGCTACGTTTATTAGAGGACTGCGTTCGTTAGAGAGACTGCGTTTATAAGAGGATTTACGGTATGACCTTTTCTTATTTGACAGCCCGTGAGTAACATGTAGGGTCTAATATCAAAATTAAAAAGATACACCTTCTTCGTCTTGAAACGACGATTCCAAATCTGGTTTCCAAATTGAAATCGGCTATCATTTGGAAAAGTTGTGCATGATTGAAAATGACCTGTTCTGGAACACATGTTGGTAAATGGCACCTACCACTTTGCACTAAACCGGGCGAAGCTTTGCATTTTGTCTTTTTTAGTATCCGCAAACTCAATAATAAAAAATTTCCATTCGCTCCTTCCATTCATTGTACTATTGTCGATAAAGTGCGTTTGGAAATTAGCGCTGCCTTCAAAAGCCTGCAGAGATGAAGATTATTTTAGTTCACTTCCGGATATTGAGGTACGCTACATCCTTTCAACAAATGTATAGGTTTTATTGATCTTAAATTGAACAAAATTTGAATGTACGCCTGTGTCCCTTTAAAGCAGTTGAACGTCAATCATTGTCGTTTGGAAAAACAAGACAATTTCTTTGGAAACCGATCATAATTTGTCTACGTTTTTTATGTGACATTTGATAGTTAGTATTTCCACACCGGTTTGAACGTTATCATATTCAGTGAACCCATTAAAATATGATGAGTTCCATCTCAAACGTGACAAAAAACAGTACATTATTATTCATATATTTCGTTCCGTAAGTGAATATGTGCAGTAATTTTTGGAAACCAAGCATATTTAAATGATGATCACATGGAGTTAGGGTTTCCATATCAAACCCTTAACAAAACCTTATCAAAATTGGATTTTATAAAGATCTTTTCAAAATTTTGATAAGATTTTGATAATCGAAATGACTTCCAGAACATGATAAGAGTTCAACTAGGAACAAGTAAACATAGGTATCTCTCACGATAGCTTTTTGACAATCATTGTAACATCGTGAAATGAATTACAGCAATTGCTATTAAGTAAGTAATAAAGATTGGAAGCCACTTCATTCATCTTCCTGTCCTTTAGTACTTTATCTTAGAAATGTCTTGACCAATATCACTTGTTATCAACGCTGGCTGGCTTATGGTCGGTACTTCTTGACGTTTGTCAGTGTCAATGGTGCGCGTTGGGTCACGACGGGGTAACTTTCTATTTGTAATTGCGACGAACAAAAAATAGTTACATTGATCTATACCACGATGGAAAATATTATTTTATATGGTTAATGGGTAAATTTGGCGTACTGTCCCACTTTCTGCTGGGCTGGTCATGTAGTGCCGCAAATAAGATACATATTTTCATTGATTCACATGCAGTTAACGCATTCAAGGGCCAGTTTTTACTATAAATTTTTTAAACCATGTCAACAACTTTAGGAATAAAGAAAAGTTCATAATGTACGATAACTACCACAAAATGTTGGTTATCCATGAAAAGTGAGCGTGATATGAGATAGACGTAATCCATGATTATTGCACACATCCTAGTGTATTCATTATTCAAAGACACGTATTTGGGATTTGTGTATCTGGGTAGTCTTATGCTTGATGCTTTCCAACTCTTCACGTTTTAAAATAAACCAACTTAAAAATGAATCGTCAATGTTGTAAATTGAGACACGTAAAACAATTCTGTATGTGTTAGTATGCGTGTAAAAGTCTCCTATTCAATAAGAACCAAAATAACATTGGCAGTATATGTCAGGGGTGATTTTGCGTCGTGGCTTTTTCGAACTAGTTATTAACTGCTTGCCCACTTTTCTTTAAATGACTTGCCCTAATCCCAATCACCCAGCTCCGTTTTCTGACAAAAATGCAGGATACAGGAATAAAATGTACGAAAGGCTAATCGCGACTTCAATTGATCATAAGAACTTACAACGCGCAGATGAGAATCGATTTACACAAAGCATTTATAAATAACTTGACATTAAATTGATTGGTAACTTGTACTATTGACAATGAGTATTAATACTATTTTATTAAAAGGAAACTTGACTCAAATATTTATTTAATTGAGCGTACTTTACTACTAATGATTTAATTAATTTAACTGTAGCTTTTAGGTAACTCTATTTACTTTTAATTGCGCATTTACACGGGTATTAAGCTTATTGTAGAGTAGCAGTAGTAGTAAAGATTTTTGGTAACCCACCAGGAAAGATGTAGGAACCCTCGACGGGGCGAATACAGTACGGTAAGGTGGGCACCGAAAGAGAGATTCTGATGTGGGGGGGGGGCTGGACGGTCTCCCCACACAGAACTCAAGAGACAGAAAAGAATAGCTTAATTTTAATTACAATTGTCTTACACCAAAGTACACTTATTATAACAATAGGAGCAGGTGGCAGGGGTAGACTGAGACTCCGGTGGAAACGGCATCCCTGGTGACTGAGCCTGGCTACACAGCAACTTGCTGGAAATCCAAGCTGACCAAGAACTCGATAAAAGAAATCCCGTAAACGAAACCCATCAAAACGAAATCCGTAAAACGAGCTAAAATCATAATTAAAACCAAACCCTAATGAGCAACCAAGAAATACTACACAACAATGCAACTGAACGGATTTAATCTAATTTGTCACGTACCACCACTTAAATACACAAAACTTGTCTCCGCTATGGATGAAAATCCATCCTTGGTGGACGTGTGACCAAAACTAAAACCAGCAAATTAAACCAAAAAACCTATTTAATTTTTCGCATAAATAATGCCGCTTTTCTTTCTATCTCTCTCTATATCCTTTACTCACCCAAATGCTTTGATGACACCAGATCATACGCCAGAAAACGCCAGTATTACGCCAAGAAATATGCCAGAAATACCTAAAACCCGAAAAGAAAACCACTTTAGGAATATTCCCTGTACACACTGTACACACACCTACAACACAACACAACGAAATCTGAAACCCCGAAAGAAAATGCTGCTGCTTCTACTTAAGCTTTTTTGATGATGTGGAGAGCAGCCGCTCAATCCAACAACCTATCTGGGGAACTCGCTTGACTTTACTGAAGAGCCAAGGTTATGGAGCGAGCGGATGATGGATATCGTCCGAAGGCTCGCTGGAAGTCAATGCTAAAATGCATTGCTTCCCCTATCCCCACTAATGTGATTGATTGAGATGCCTGTGGAAAGGTTAAACTTTCCACAGGTATCTTATAACGTTAAAATGTTGCAGCTAATCTCTCCTCCATCCTCTCTGCTTTAAGATGATAGGGAACTGTCGGTTTGCGATAACCGGGAGTTCCTAACCTAGCATGCATTTTCTATCTCCTAACTATCCTCTTTGCTTGCTTGCTTACTTGCTTTGGGTTTGCTTTGCTTTAAAAATAATATTTTTGAAATATTCTATCCTGTGCTTTCGACACAGGATAGAAATAACACAGAAAAATGAAACCTTTTTCTTGCTGCTCTGCAGCTTATCTCTTCTTTTGCTGCTGTTATCTCGTCTCTCGTCGAGTGGAGGCAGCATTATCTGCTGCTTTGCATATTTCCTGCATATGCAAATGAACAACCAGCAGCAAGGCCAGAAATGGCCTTACATATATCATAACGTAAAGGTGGAGAATTCTTTCCAGATGTGGCGTTAGCTAGTTGAAAAGATGGTGCATGTACCTCTACCGTATCTTAAGAATTGTACCTCTACACAAATCACGTACACCATATTATGCATAAATCTTCAGAAGAATAAACAATGCTTCCAAAAGTTTTAAAATCTGAGGACAAACAATACATCATATTTTATACACACTGCGTGTAAGCTAGCTTTGCTTATGATGATTGCAGGCAGTCACATTATTGTATCATGCACAACTGGTAGTTAAAAAATGCTTCATGAGATTAGGACTTCGCTATCATTAATATGTAGTTCAGAAAACATGCGCAAGTGATTCAAGGAGACGCCTTGAAACGAAAAGAAACAAGCACATAAAGAAGTATTTATAAAATAGTTGGTTTGCACATCACGAGCGATTGAGCAGCTTAGTGAGGTTATACAAATGTGTGGTAAGTCTGTAGTTCGTAACGAAACGGCAAATACGAAATAGTTTTGCTCATACAAAAAATATATTTGTCCTTCTATTTGCAATGCTAAGTTTGTGGGGATATCCAGTTGAAAGAAAACGTGACACCTATAATTATTATTAGTGTATGAGGCTCAGTTAGTTAGTGATTTGCAAACCAATCTGATCACTAAATTGTTTAATTTGAATATATAGATACATGCATATATTGACGAATGTCTAGATATAATATAATTGATTTTCTGTTACCAGTTATATCAAATATTGAATAAGTGGATATCACCTATATTTTACCAGTGGAACTACCTCACGGAGAGATTCGCTCTTTGAGGAAAATTCGTCGAGCGACCAACTATCACATTTTAAAAATAGTGCATCATGACATCAACGAATGTTTGTATATTCTACATGAAACCCAAACAATGCAAAGGCACGCTTCAAAGGCATATGAGATCTCACACCAAAGAAAAACCGTATATATCTAAAATGTGCACGAGTTGTTTCTCCTCAAAGCAGGCGTTGCAAAACCACGATGCAACGCCTGGAAATTGAATTTAACTGACCCTTTACCAATTCCAGTAAAATGTTTCTGACAAGCGTTACTACAGATTTCCTTCTTTCTGACAGGGAAAATCCTCTGATACGATTCGACGCCAATACATTAAAGCGCACCCTGTTCAACAGCGGCAATTAGCGTAGGTGAAAATCTTGTCGGCTCTAAGTTAGCAGACTTTTCATGCAAAGCAAACACGATCTGCTTGAGAATATTGATGGATATTGCTGGCTCCAACTTGAATGTTCCCTTTTCTCCAGTGACCTGATTGCATGTCCAATATATACCTGCCATAAACTCCAAAAGCCCATTAATTTTGGCATTTTCATTTGGGGATTGAGGTCTGTTTCGCAATTGCGATTGGAATAATTTAATGCAAGACTTTTCGCAATGTAAAATGAAGAGCGTAATAGCGGGCTTCAGGATGATTTCCACCATTTTGTGATTGTGTCCTGCTGAAGGTGTCATAATACCGACTGTAATAATTTAATACAAGACAATCCGCAATATTAAATGAGGAATACAATAGCGGGCTCCAGGTGTATTCTCACCAATTGGATTACCACTAGGATGATTCCCCACAGTAAATTCCCACCTTGAAAAACTTCTACCACGGAAGATGCTCACCAAGAAAATATGAATAATGAGAGCAATACTGCATATCATTGTCATTTACGTGTCGAGTGCAAGTAAATGCCAATAAACTGACGCAAGTGGTAAAGCACAAAACATGTAGCAAGTTACATACAATGTTGTTCCGCATAATCTGAATAATTTTCATGATTTATCCTAACTAGTGGTAAATTTTTCCAAAATTAGAGTAAAACATTTTTGGCACCCCTAATGTTCATGGTAAACTAGATGCATTTGGTTACTACAACTAGAAATCCACAAATGCATTTTGAAATTCATTTAATAAACCGCTATGAAATGATGTATTCACCTGGAAGACTAGTGGAATGGTTCAATATTAACTGGACGGGGAAACCAAAAGCACATCATTGCATTGCCAATTTTGTATGTCTTTTACATGTTTGCTATTCTGAGCTAACATTCCATTTTGTTATGCGTGTGCTTTCGGATAGGTTTTAACTGACTGCATCCAAGTACTGGAACTAAATCAATTGTGAACGAAATATTGCGTTTTTCAATTTAATTTGTCTGCAAATCTGAAAGTCGTGTTGAATAACTTATGTCTAATTGCCCTACAGAGACTTGTTGAGTAGATGACTGTGAAATGCATTCTGGATAATCTAAACGCCACCAGTAATTTTATTATTCTGGAAAACTTGATCTTAACACATGTTATATTTTTCAGATGGAGTGGAAATGTAAAATATTGACTGAAATGCTTCATGGATTCAATGTTGTATGACATTAATTTTGAGATCATTTTTGAGGTTTATAATCATTTTAAATAAGTTTTTGTTAATAATAATAATATAATGCTTTTCTTTTAAACTTCTAATTACAAATAGTATTTCAGTAGCTTAAGGAATAATACCAATGTGTCAAAAATATAGCGAAGATTACTTCATTTGTCAAAGCTGATCACAAACAATGTGATCATCACAGCACACATCTGTAATGGAAAAAAGCAAATCGTCCAGATCATTACCTCACAATTATTGTTACTATAAATACTGATAGAAAATGTTGTATTTATTCGGTATTTACTTGAGCTATGAAACCATATGTTAGTTTGTAAACCCCTTTTGATCCAATTCCTATAGGGTGATTATCCAACGTGCACAGAATTCTTTGCAGGTCATCCTTCTCTTCAGTATTTCTAAATCCCCGCCACACATCCCGCTTTGTGAGCCAATCCTTAAAGCTTTCGATCTGCTCCACAAAGTAGTGGCAATAGTAAACTAAACCACATATGCACTAACATGTATGCTACCATAAATATGATGAAGAAACACAAACCTTAATGAAGACATTCCCGGACAGACAAAGTGCAGCTGACTGAAAACAGAATCTTAAAATGAACCAAACTGTCGTGAATGAGTTTCCATATCCCAATGTGTTGCGAAGCTCAAATGACATGAACACTGCTAAATCCATTAGCCACAATAGTATATGTGTAGACCACATCTGGTTCAATACAGTTGAGTATTCCTTAAGTTTGTAATACGCAGTACAAACATCATTTGCCATGCTGTCTCCCTTTGTTCCACAATCCATATTATCGTCGTAATATGCTAATACTTTCGTAAACTCTTTCGTTGCTAGCCACAGTGAAATTGGAATTGTGCCCAGAGTAAGAAAGTCTATGTGTGCTATGAACAAATATCTCGTGCATTGCATGGCCAGCTCCAAAATTCCCAGAATGTAGTTTTCCGCTCCAGCTACAGTGTCGATGGTAGGTAAGAAGAATAGTTTTCTTCCATTTTGCACTGCCTTCAAAAATATATTGTACGGATTTAGCTTTATCAAGAAGCCACTTCTTAGAGGATCAAATGGAAATAATAACGCAATGATCAAAAATACAAGGAAGGCAAGTGTCAAGTAAACTAAAGCAAGACGTTTGGAGTTGTACTGATTCTCTTTGCGAATGTGAGAGCCGATGGACGAACCAGATGCACCGTAGTGATTGATCAGTTTGAGAAACAAGTCGGATCGTTTCAAAACAATATACGAAAAGTGCAAATATAGGATGCGAGTAATAAGTTTATCCAAAATATGAAAATAAATTTTCGCAGATGTATTGTCGCTGTTGTAAAGTGTTGCGATACTTTGAATTGCTCGTGTTACATTGGAAACAAAGAAAGGTATCCATATAATTGTGATGGATACAAGCTGCGATAGAAGAATAAAAATTTATTTTATATTGACAAACATTTAAAGTTAATATATTGTTTGCAAGTGCTTACCCGAGCAAGTTTGGATCCCATCGTTAGAACCCAGTACCCATTTTCGCTATTATATACAGGCTTGTAAGGAACAACGCCGGAATAATAAAGCAACTTAAACTGAAATTCCCAAATTCGAGCGATAAAGGTTTTGGGTATTTTAGTAATATTGGCTGGAATTGTCACAACTGTAAAAATCCTCTTTTCCATCATCAATGCTTTGTTATTTGGAAGTTTCAAATTTAAAATCTTGGCAGTTTCCAGATGATCCAAAGAACACTCTACTCAATGGCAACTACCCAATGCTTTACTTTCTGTACTGTATACTCAAATATTCACGGTAACAAAATGTCTGGCATATGGTGCAAATCGTGCTGTCTCATTTAGCCATCAAATCATGGAATTCGATTTGACATCAATGATGTTAAGACATGATTTACTCTTTTTTGGAAATTTTCCATGACTGAAATTTTTCAAATGTATGACTAAGCAGGTAATGAAAACTTAACATGCTGATAATGGGAGAAAAAACAGACCTCAGCTAAAGTGTATTTGCCTATACAATGGTCTAAACGGAAAAGCGGATTCTTATTTCAACTAGCACTATAAATTTTGGTCGGTGAACTGCTAGATCGATGAGGAAGGAGATCGATATTTAATATTATTACCTATACCTATCCAGATAAAGCTCTAAGGGTAATTAAAACATACACATATATTAAAAGTAGTCACGCTAGATAGAATTGGAAAACCAAATGTTTTACCGAAAACTTTTAGTAAATTGTTTTAGATCATTCCGTCTGACCAATTCCCTTGCGAAGCAATGTAACATTATCGATATTTACATGCATAAGTATATATGTACGTAAGTGGAATTTAGTAAGTACTTACATACGAGACTCGCATTTTCTTACTTGTAGTATACCAGTAATGATCATATACTCACAAATCGTGCGGTCACTTTATTTTCACTGTCAGTATCAATACAGTCGAGCTTCTCCGTGTATTTCAGTATGTAACAAGCTCTAATTCTGACTTCATGTTGCTCAAGCTAATGCAGAATACTCTAAAAATGCATTGCGCCGACAGTGCAATGTGGGGCAAGTGGGTACTACCCAATACATTAAGTGGGTACATGTTTGACCGGGGCAAATTCTCAGAAACCAACTTCATGCCGTTTCTATTTAAAATAGGTTTGCATTCTACGCATCTGAGCTTCAGAATCGGTAGTTTTAGATAAATAAATGAAATGGCTTGCTCTTCTCCATTTAGCATAGATTTTACTTCCTAATACGTATGTAATAATAGATACTTAAAGCGTATAATAGGTGCTAATTAGCTAGTCGTAGTCCCAAGGCGACACCTAAATTTATGAGGAATTAAGTGGAAATATTGTAATCTTCAACGTAATGAATTGGTTTGGTTTTGTATTGGCGGTATTCAAGTACACGTATTGCAGATATTGCTAGCTTGGAAATGCAATTGGAAAACGTGTATGCCCCTTGCAGGTGCCTCTCCTGGAAAGACAATAACAGGAACTTGAAATTACACTTTAAGCAACGTACATCTCAGAATATTCTAAAAGATCGGCGATGCTTAATGTACTTAAACATGTGTGAACCTAAATTTTATTTGCAGAGAATTATCAATCCGACGTTATTGTTAGCACAAAAGTGGAATGTACCACACTAAATTATAAACAAAATTAATGACGTTGTTACCGTACTTTTAAAAATTTCGCCAAAGTAAAGCTACGATTGTGGTAAATAGGGATTAAACTATAGTGGAATAAGGAGAAAGTCAAATATACGCTGCAATCCATTTAAGTATTCACCAACGTCAGCGCTAACCGAAGCACATTTTAACGCACTAGTTTGTCTCTTAATAGCTCATTGCAAAAGGATACCACAAAGGTTAGAGACGCATAATTGTTTTGCATCTTAATATAAACCGACAAGCATATAGTGGACATTTGTGCTTCTGTCATTACATTGTGAAACCATACATTTGTATAAAATGGCGTACCTAAAAATACAACTCAAGTAACCACGAAACTGAACAAACTAGATTATCTAGATGCAACGTAGGATAGTCATTTTGAAGCAGTATAGTAGCATAGCATTAGTCATAGTCACGTTAGCATTATTTGTGATAGTAATAGCCCCTGCGATATATTACTATTTACTCTGGTAGCAGTTGTTGGGGCGTATTCTGAGAAACTAATAAGTAAATTTCATAATTTTAAAATCGATAATAATTTCTATACCATTATATTCTGCATCGATCACTTCCTATACCATTCAAATTCATTTCTATAAATGGGAGCTTGTTTTTTGTTCTAGCCGATTTGATTTGTATTCTGCGTTCTAACTAGCGGCAATTTCTGACCTTTGAAAAACTGCAACTTTTCCGCAATTGCTCAACCAAATTTCATGATCAATATGTACAATTGAAGCTGGTGAACTACAGCATGGGCTCATGTTCTCCCAATAGTTAAAATGGTTGACTAGGTGTAAAATATTAGCGTAAATTGTACTAAATTATGTTTAAAGACCCTAAAGTTAAATTTTGTCACATATTGTCACAATTATGAGCACCTTGCGCCATGCGTTTGTTAGTTAGGTTGAATTGATCGTTAAACTAGGTTGAGTAATTGTGAAGAAGTAGCAATTTTTCGAAGTAAAGCAAACTCCCATTTATCAGCAGGTAGAAATTATGCCCTTTGCCATTACGAAAACCATCGTAACGACAAAATGTGTGTATCACTCCTACGTCGCTACGTAATCCTTTCTAAATTTCATCCCTTTAACAAGCGATAGGTAGCTCCGATATTATACAATAAGGGTTTTCTGTTGCACCATCACGAATCGTCCAATATTCCGTCACCATATATTAGTCCGTTACCTAATAAATACGTGCAAACTAATTCATATCAGATAGTTGTGGAAAACATTGACTCAAAGGCTTTGAGTCTCAAAGCCGATGATATACCGGATAACCTAAACGAGCAAGTCATCTTAATGATATCCCTCCTCAAAATATTTTCAACATTTCTGATAATCCCTTCTTACATTCTTCAGTTTGTAATTTAGAATACCGACTCAAATTTTGGACGTACCCTACGTCAATGTTATTGTGTTTCTTATGACGTCCATACAGCTACAAGCAATCAGTTGTGCAAGCAAAATCATATGCAATCAGTTCGTGTTACAGCCTCTTGACAATACTGTAATAGTACGAGGTCGTTCCGTAGATAAATTAATCGAAATGAAACATTAATAGCGTTAGATATGACATGTATACCACAGTTTGGTTATTGAGCTGCGTGTTTCTTGTGTTTTGAAGCTGACCTGAGATTCCTTAATATTCCTCTTGATAACACAATTGTCTGGCTTCCCAGGTTTACAGTGACACGCGCAATCGAGACTGTCCCAAAAGCTGAAAACAGTAGTAACAACTGAAGCGCCGTACACATGTCATCCTGGAAGGCGACAACAGGAAAAAGAAGCCGTATCGAGCAGACTGCTCCAATAATTTGAAAAGTGGGCCAATTATAATACTGGAAGCATTGGTTGCTCAAGATAACAAGAATTTGAATTTGTCGATAAAGCAAAGATATGTCCATTTGTTTCAGATTAATAAAAACAAAACCACTTGATTTCGAAAGTAAACTCAATTGATCCATATTGCTCCTTATTTCATTTACGGCGACAAGGGTAATTACTGTGATCACAAAACACGAAACTCCAAGTGGAAGCAATATGACAAATTGAGTTAGTGCACGCTCTATTCCCGTATTTATTACCTAGCCCAATTATTTCACACAATTTGAAATTTGAATACAGCGGTAGAAATATTGGTAAGAAGGAGATGGGAACCGCAATACAGTATATGTTTATGGCTACACTTGAACAGATCAGTAGACAAACAACGAGGAATACAGAACTGCTCTGCGTGCATTTTGCATTTGTTTGACATCTGGTTTGGATGGTAACAAATGTGCCAAGTAGTCCTCGTGGTTTTCGGAAACAAATAAAATATCTGATGATTAATGACATTAACGGACCGGTCATATATTTTGATGACTGACAATGAGTTCAATGAATGAATAATTTCATATCTGTAAGTTATAGCCTGTAACAAAATTATACCAACTTTAATCCCTCAGAGTTTGTAGTCGAATTTTAATACTATCCATGACGGTATATGTAATTTAGAACACATAAATTAATTTATTCAATATTGGTAATATTTCAATATATTAACGACACTGTTCTTAACACTATTACCCTATTATAAATTCTGGTTAACATATCGAAGATGCACATCCTCAAAATACAATTCAGCTCCATTGAGTTAATTTTATACACTTCACTTCAATTTTATACAACTACCATTTTAATCTTCAAAATTTTTAAATGGATGCAATTGGTTTGTGGGACAAGGCGGAGGGTCAATATTTTATTTATAAAACCCAGTAATACCGACGAACACCACCCACTCAACGCTAACTGAACCTTTTAAATCACTATCTCAATCAGGTTCATACGTCAATTGTACACCTCCACAGAAACGTATTGTTACTTGAGATGTTACAAGTCAGTTCCAATCATGCGTAAGTTCAGCTCGTTGTGAGGAACGGATTAAGCTACAAAGGCTATTGATCGGACTCGGCATGTACTCGTTTGTTATGCTGACGTAGACCGTTCGCAGATTTGTATGACTTATTGCAATGCACACAAGAGAATAATATGTAGTAGTGCTGTGAATGAAGATGATACCTAAGCGAGTCCGGCCGACTGTAGCTGCGTCCGCAAAATGTACACCTGTGAGGTAGTTCACCCGTGTGTGTTGTCATGTGACTGTTTAAGCTTATCGAATGTCGGAACGCTTTCGAGCATATTTCACATTTAAATGGCCTACTATCGGAGTGAATTCGATTGTGATGACGTAATGATGAACTTTGAGAGAAGCTTACACGGCATATTTGACACTCAAAAGGCTTTTCGCGCGTGTGTACACGCATATGGGAAACCAGTTTGTCCATTTGAGGACAAGTCTTCAAGCAAAAGAGACACGTAAATTGTGCCACTACACCATTCCGATGAGACTGTTTCGTGTGTCTTTTCAGATTGCTTCCGTCTGAAAATGATTTTCCGCATTCTGTGCATATATATGCGCGCTCATTGGAATGAGTTGCAAAATGAGAATTAAGACTTGACGAATGACGAAAAGCTTTCTTACACAAGCTACACTTATAAGGCCTGTCGTTCGAGTGTACACGCTGGTGTCTTCTGAGGTAAGAATTTCTACCAAACCTTTTATTGCACGTTGTACACTCGTGCATCTTCTCACCGGAATCTGTGATCGCATGACGCTTAAGAACATGATTTTGCAGCATCTCCTTTGAATAGTAGCAATTTTTGCACATTTTACATGGGTACGGTTTTTCGTTGATGTGGGCTCGTAAATGCGCTTCAAGCTTATAATTTGTTGCATTCGTTTTCAGACAGAACAGACAAATCTTTGTCGAAGACATGATGGATTTTTGGATGGCTTTTAAAATGTTGATCTTTTTCGCACAATGACTTGCCCCGAGACGTACAGTCCAATGCGACAACTTTGGCAATACCTTGTGTGAGCTACGGCTCCAGAATTTTCTCTGTAAGTAAAAACTCAGCCACGTTCGATGTACTGGCATGTAGAAATATTTATCCGTTTTCCCAACGTTGAAAGTTGGTACAATTTGCAACATTTGAATTCTAATATGTGATGTTGCGGCACAAAAACTTCAGAGCATGGACAGGTTGAAAACATAAATGACAAGCATATTATTTTCGTAAGGCTTGAGTTCGAATATTATTTCAACACAACAGGTCATACTTTCATTAAACTACTCGACTCTAATTGTACGTCTCTCCAGTGCCGGACGAAATGACTGTACATCGTTCTGATGGAGCTGCTTACAAACACTGTCCGAAAATTTTCACTTAATCTGATTATATTTTTCCTGATTTGTCATCGAAGCTGATCTTAACATTCTACGCATCATTGAGCTCAATATTCACAAGTTATTTTGAGCCACAAGACATTGTTGCTGAACATATAAATTTGAATGATTAAATTTCATCATTCGTTGGTACAAATATTGTTTAAATGCTGCATGTTTAGCTTGGTCGCAACTTACTATTTGCTTGTTTATTTCGGATCAAGTGTATGGCAGGTGCATGTTTAGAGGTCGTGCACACAATCTCGATTGGGTTATTTCCCAATTTCACTAAAAGGTAGATGGAGTGCCAGTATCTCATTTGTAGGTTTGTTTACATAAAAGGTAAAATTATCTACCTAAATAACGGAGATATTAAATGAAAATAACATTCCGCTGGAATAATCATAAGTGGAATCAGGATCAATTCTCCGGTTAAAGGTTGCATTTGAATGTTCAGAGAAATTAAAATATTAAACCACAATTAATCAAACAGTAACGTAACTGATCATCTTCATTTCACCAAGACACCATATAATTTACGTCCATACTCCTTAACAGACCCTGTTCAAGTATACCTTCAACTATCATTGAAAGCAAATAGGTGTTACATGAGACTATCGGCGTAAAAATAAAAACATTGGAGAAAAGCCGTTTAAGTAGCCAGCGATATTCCATCACTTTCAGTGTCCTTCCGCTCCATCTTCCGTGTTCCTCAAGAAGGTAGATATGTATTAGAGGGGCGATGGAATACAAAACGTGACATGCAATAGGAGTCCAGAAAGTCTACCTTCTTCATGTTGTCTTGAGCATGCTCTCCAGGAATATATAATGATTCCATACATTTGTAATGGGGGTAATTTGTAATCTGTGTTTTGTAATCTCAACCTAACACCTTTATTAATTGTAATTGTCAATAAGCATAAAAATAAATCAATTATACGACAGAGGAATGTTTTACTTTATTAAATTGTAGGAAGTGAATTGGATTTCAACGTCGTCTCTTCCCTTTTCGAGCTAACGCGAATTTATTACTGGAATAGGTGGTTGACACAAAGTCGTCAGTAAGGTATGCGAAAGGGTTTACACTTTCAGCTCTTGGATAACTTAAATACATTTACAATAGTCTCCTACACGTAGAGAAGAAAGAGCAAAATTTAATTTTGTTCAAGATATACTAACAATAGGTACTTATAGGAGTGTATTTCCAGCTTGTGAACAGGTGTGTATTCAATTTTCAGCCAGTGCGCGTATATTTATTTTTGTTCACATTTTTAGTTGTTCCGCCTAGACACATATAATTTGTCCATGCGCTTATTAGGCCTAATCGCTCTTTGCAACGTCGCAAATAATTACTTATTTTTTCGGAAAACTAATTGACACATTTACAAGCTCATAATGCGCTGTAATACTGCGCACAGTAGTGAAATGTCCAGTAGATATGTAAAAATTTCAGTGAATTGCGTCTTCACCTGCTCAATGAAACCAATAATCCATTCGTATTCCTTGGAATGCGTTGGATGGAATAATATTCGTGTTTGCTTTCCGCACATCCGTCTCGACTTATAAAGCTACTTTCAACGAGTAGCTCCTGAATTATTCATGCATTGGATAACTTTGTTCCTGCCGCTTCAGATGGGCTGACAAGAGGATCGTCTCTAACGTTAGCAGCCAGATTGTGTCGTTATACCAACACGTTCGAATGTAATGGCTCTAATAGCTTCTGCAGCTTCATTATATTTTTTCTGGAGCAACTTGTAGTCATGATACCCTTTAATCACACAAAGCGCCACAAACATAAATATGGGTACCATTTTTTTCTAAGGGCAGCATTTTTGTCGATGCGATGGCGGTCAATGCGGCTTTGTGCATTTATGACACTTGTAGAATTCTTTTTGCTGTTTTCAAACTCAGAATCAGTTCCTGCAATTTGTGAAAATGATACTATACAATTTCAAACAGCTCGCAGTTGATTAATACATACAATCTGGTAGGCTACATTTGATGACAATTTGCCGTAATATAAGCGTAGAGTACAGCATAATTGAATGCTAATCCAATTGTTGACTAATTAATTTTTCTCATAGGAAACTGAATACAGCCAGTATGTCTTGGTGTAAGATGGTTTTCTCACGATGGAAGAGTGAAATTTATTCGGTTTAAATGTTGGGATTATTGATGATACTGCTAAGTATCATCTTGGAATGTTTAATTATTACCTTGTAATTCTATTAACTTTTACATGGCCATTAAACTGAGCATTTTGCATCATACAACCTGTTAATCAAAAAAAATTCACGATCGAATAAATAAACTAAAGTGGTGGCCAAATGCAACAAACGGAATCTTCCTGTGATTATGAGATTAGTTATTATTTGTAAGACTTGAGACAAACCCAGAACAATGAAAGTTTTTTTTTTATCAAAATGAAAGTTTCAATAAATTGTAATCGCAAAATATAAAATGTTCTAAAAACGTAGATTTGAAATACTGTAGATGATTTTGAATAAAATTCCGCCTTGAGCAAATTGTGCGTTCTAGCAAAAGTGGCACACCGTATTGCTGTATGTTTCCATTTTCATTGTTCATACTCAGCGCCAGAATTAGATTCAACACATTTCATTTCTTGTTCGCTTGAAAGCAACCGACTTATGTATTGTTTATCTGCCGATCTACAGTTAACAAATGAACCGTCAAATATGAAATGGGATTTATATGGGGATGACTATGTTAGATGTTACCGACTTAATTCATTTCTGTATTAGCACTAAATTTTATTTAACTTCGACGTACAAAAGTATTCCCCATGCTGGGTGTGAAAAAGCAATATCACAGGTACGTAAGTTGTACATCGTTCACAATTGTAACGGATGAAAAGGTTTCTACTGACTATTGTATTCTACTGACTATGTGCTTTTGTCGCTCCAATTTCGTTCCATATTTTGCAGGATTTCCCTCTCCTTGTAACCTTTCATTGTAAACTTGATTTATGCCATGAAGGTGAAAATATATTGCATCCGCACTTTCATCATTATTGAGATGCAACTGCATAACACATGCTGTTGCTTCACAAGAAGAAAGGAGGGCGGGATAACGGAAACCACCTTGTGATAGCTTGTTAAATAAGTCCGTTTTATCTCGGTATTGTTAAGAAAAGTCTAACCATCTGCTATACTTTACCGTTCTCTATTCGTTTCTTAAATATGCATGTTCTATGCACCCTCAGTACCTTTATTAAAGTAGAAAAGTTGTGTGGGTTTCTGTAAATTATATATTCCTCAAAATTTAATGCCCGCGTATGAAATATTCTTGATTCGAAAGTCGTAACCTGTTTCTTCCAAGGGTGCGAATTATTGAGGTGTCGAGATCGTATGGTCTATGTTTCCTTGTTGAAAATGTTTGCTGTTAAGTATAGAATTGGTAACAAATTCCCTGTTTTATGATGGTCAATATTTCTCACTCTATTTATTAAAATTTTTGATTTTTTCCCTTTAAATTTTTTGGATCTCCGCATTTACTTATAAATGTTTGTCACCTTCTGTAATTATGTATTTCCAAACAGCCATGTTACGTAATTCCTGGATGTGAAATGATGCATGACTGCAACGTCGTTGCGCGTTTCCTACCAAGTGTGTTATCTATATAAATATACAGATGGTAAGGGGATACCTATTTTGATGGGGTTGTTTGTTGTCAACTTCATGGCTGGTGTCAACGTTCTTGGATTGAAAACATTTCTCACCTTGTTTATCGAAAGTTCTCAGTGCCAACAAATTAAAACTTTAACGTTTCAAACGTTTCAAACTTTAATTTGTGTTTTCATGCCCGAGACTGTTACATCATTGCAGATTATTGATCGATGCAATTAGTCAGAAAATTGGCCACACTGGTGACAAAGCAAGGGATCCAACCCAATAATATAGAAATAAAAAGCTGAAATAAAAAGTGCCTCGTTCGCTTTTGTAACAGGTCATAGAAAACCAGATTTTATTACTGCATTGAAACAAAGATGGAAAGCAAAATTTTGTACGAATCTGAAATCAGAAGTAAAAACGTTTTTACTTTTCCCAACTCCATTTCTGAATTTGCTTTACATCTACACGACATTTTTATTTCTGGCATACAAACAAGTCCAGATGATATGACAACATAGGATAATCCTTTATGTTTTTAATGAATAGTAAGACGACTGTATTCTCGTATTCTTTGAAAGTTTTGTCTGTATTACGTGTGGAAAAAGCATAAAGCGAATCATGAGACCGTACTGTTATGCATACATCCAGAAAGAGTGAGCTTCCCCGTGAAGTTGCAAAACTTCCCGCTGAGCTTATCCAGCTTCGTCTAGTATCCCACAACCTGTGATTTATTTCGATCGAGTGTGGCGCAAATACAAATATTGTTCCGGCATGACTAATATGGCCAAACGAGAGCCCGGGTGATGCTTTAATCATCAACAATTAGTAATTTCCAATTGTTAGTTCATCAGTATGCATGGATTCTATTTGGTTTGCCAAAGCCTGTCTAATTGTTATTTTACCTATTCAACGAATTAATTCCGTACCTGGTATTTCTGGTTGAACGGCCACAGCCTTCAACAGAACCTTATATAAAACATAGATTAAATAATTTTTAGCCGCACCACACTGTCTTCATAGTAACTATCTCCATCATCATAGAGGGTGCCAACTTTTTACATTGATTGAATATGCAATCATACTCACTTAAACGTTCAGAGAAATGCCAATCAGTGCTTTCACTTTCAGTGCTCCAAACATCCTGATAATTAATACCGTATAATTGAAATATGTAAAAGGATCCTAAATTTTGTCAAATTTAATACAACTTCTTTCGCGATTTGTTCATAACTTGAACGATGTTAAGTAGAGGAAGTACTGAAGCTTCATATCAACTTACCAATTTGACACGCCTGCAGCAACAACATCTCGATTAGAAAATGCCGTGATTCTAAATTATTTTAACAATTAACTGTGTACAAACAAAATGTACAATATTTCGGAAGCCTTCACCATGGAAGTATCGCCAGCGACAAATAGCAGTTCATCAAATACGTTCCGCCTGTTACCATGATTATTTTGTGGATTCATCCCAAACGATTTCAATTCATTGGTTGCACAATGAAAGTGTGTTAAACATAAACGCAGAAAGTAAAGCATGCAATTGCCGTTGAATGAATTTAACACATTCAAGACAAGTCACCACTGGAGAAAAATTGAAAAATAGCACTTGGTACACAAGAATAGCTTCTTGATTTGCAACAAGCCAAATTAAGCATAATCAGTACATCGCAATGCTAATATTACGATTTTATTTCGTGTTTACTTGAATAATCCAGATTTATGCAGCAATAAATGTACATATAGATAGAACAATTACATTTCCTTCCGCTTCAGTCAACCGGGTTTGCGTTTCTAGTCATTCACGATTCATTGGAAGGACCATCTGCGCTACCATAAAACGTTGAGCGGGGAAAACGTAAAGACACAATTGGTTATAAAGTAAGACAGATCCGCATCTGCAAGCAGCTTTCAGCAAAACCGTCAAAATAATACGAGGGATTATAAAGCTTATATTGTTTCATTCGCAGGGAGAGATGGCTGGGTGATTTATTCCGGAGCCGTTTTTTGGTAATAGATTCCTCATAATTGGATAAGTATGTTTGCATTAACAAAATGGCGCAGTATATCCAAATATTCTACATTCTACATATGTACACACCTAGAAAAACCGTATGATTCAACAAGGCTTTATATTCTTCATTCTCGCGTTTGAGCATTTTGATGCGACTTGTAATGGTGTAAGATGTAAACAAAAAAACATCCTA
This sequence comes from Sinella curviseta, assembly GCA_004115045.4. NCBI lineage: Eukaryota > Metazoa > Arthropoda > Collembola > Entomobryomorpha > Entomobryidae > Sinella > Sinella curviseta. Next base: position 9,794,141 of record CM023201.3, on the reverse strand, counting down.
TCGTGTTGACCATATCATATCATGAAATTTCTTGAAAGTATTGAAGTATAACTTCCTTTTTTATCTTTGCATTTCCACATATTAGTTTTGTCTCGGCGCCGGTCAACATGTGTTTAGTATTATGGCATCCAAGCGGCTCATATAGGTCATTTTGTGGGTGCACTCTGTATTTGTATCTATGAAGCTCTCTAAGATAAATAAAGAAATACTTCCATGAAAATTTTTGTCGATGCAAACTCACTTCAAATAAATTCAAATTTTGTTGACCTGGAATCTTCACCAATGGAAAGATCAGGTTGATATTGTATAATATTAACACACACTTGTGTACATCTGTGCCCTCCGAATCTGAATCCACGGCAGCAGTGGTGATTGTATTTCCTGCATATGAAAATTTTGTGCTTTGTTTAACAGAAGTGTAGAAGTGGAGGACACCCATATCTGTGAAAATCTGGCAAGGTGGAAATATATTTTGGCGAGAATAGCAAAATGCGAGCTCTTCGTTCTGGCCAACACCATCTTGATGATTACAAGGTGCACGAATAGTAAGCAGATATTGACGGTGTAGCCTATTGTGTCAAACCAAGTTTGAAATGAGCTAGATATTTTGCATTCATGGAAGTATTTACTCTTGAGACGTTATGTAAACGACGCTGAAGTACTACGTAGAACGATTGCAGTTCAGTGCTGTTTAAAAAGATGGATAAAATACAGGCGGATTGACTTCGCAAATATTCCACCAGGTACGTTAAAGGCACAATAAAAGCCGTTTAAAAAACTAAATTTAGCCATATCCGTTCACGTATTCTGGATTGAATAAATCCTTCAATAGCGTTGTATTTTTTTACTTCCTGCTCGACATCTACAAAGTTGGACAATATATCATGGTGAAGCATGAAGTATGGAATTTAGATCTATCAAATCTGATTTAGTTAATTGGTAATACTTATTCCATCATTAGAAGAGTCTTAACGAGTAGATATAGGGAATAAATAAACGAGGAAAAATCCATCGTAGCAATCAGGTTTAGGAATCGATATCATTAAATATATAACAGTCGGGTAGCCAAAAATTGAGAAACAGGGCATTTCGTCGTAAAAGTATAAGAATTTAAAACACTTTTTGGACGACCGTTTACTTAAAATTGCGTTTACGACGACGTTGCTTACGTATGCATTGATACTTGATCGATGACTCCTCATGTCTGCCAACTTCCTACTACTTTCAAATAACTTGCCTTCTGCAAACAATATCATTCATTACAAAAAACAAGAAAAAGCTCATTTAACAGATAATACTTGGTAATAGCAATACGCTATAAAAATTGTGAAACACGACAGACATGGTTAAAAATCGATCCCTTTAAATTTTTAATAACCGGGCATCTCTCTAGTTTTCCTCCTAAGTAAAAGCAGAACTTTGTGCTCCCAAAATTAAAAGTATTTATAAACTATATGGCCAACCATTTACTAAAAACTATCTTATAACTAATGATAAAATCGGGTACTGAAATATTCATGGCTACGTGATCGATGAATCGCCGCTGTGGATTTCCAGGTGCTTCCTACCAGTACGTCTTTGAATTGGCAGGAAATAGCATTGTGTATAACTAAACTGTGCACTTTGAAAGCATTGCTATGTATCAATAACTATCAATAATCATACCAATAATGGAGACACCGTTGCGCTGGAAGGCATTCAGCCTGTACGAAAAGACTTTCGGACGATTCTACTGTCCTCATAAAGTTTCAATTCACACTCAAACTGAACGATTTGTTGTGCAAGAAAATTCACCCAAATTAATTCCATTCTATGTCTCCATGCTTTTGCTCTTGCTTTCATCTATCATATTTTCCGCCACCGTCATAAAATTCTTACTAAACCCCGAGCCGACAGCCGTTGCAGTTACGGTTGTAAATTTGGGAGCCGCAATTTGCTTCATCGCGGCATTGTATTTCAATCGCGTCTTCATTTCACAAGGAGCTTCCTTGTTTGAGGGAATGGGTAACCAGCTGTTTATACTCGACCGGAAAATACGAAGAGATTGTAGACGGGTAGGATATGCAACCAGGTTGTCCGGATATAAACTCTTCTGTAAAGGTAAAACAATCCTACTTATTGTCGAAATATGAACTAGACGAGATGAATAAGTGATTCCAACATTATGTTTTTAGAATTAACCAAGTTGGTGATGCGAAATCCCTGCGCGGATAAAATCGGTTTGTGCATGTACTATTTTGTTTTTTCCGAGGCCAATCTACTGGTTACCGATATGACTCTCCTTTTCCCAATGAATGTGAATTCAGTATGCAACATATTTCTTGACATTCACTCCGCCGAAATATCATGGACTTTGCTGCAATGTGCTTGGTTTGTGCTGTATATGCTCAGTATCGCCGAAGCTAACAGAACCCTAACATTGTTTTTCACATCAGTTGTTTATACTCTAGAGATATTAATTCACAGCATTCAGCGAATTTCACGAATGCCATTGAATGAACACACGGTCCGGCGGTTTGTTGAGCTGCAATGTGCGTATCAGATGGGAGGAGATCCGTTGCGTTTCATCTTTGGCTATTTAATGTTTGCGTTCTTATCATTTGGAATCCTTTGCAGCTGGACGGTATGGAAAGGGTTGACATATTTTAGCGTCCAGCATTACACAGTCTATGTCGCAATCTCGCTAAACCTCTACATGATAATCAATTTGTTGACACACAGGCTTGGAGAATGTCATGAAGAAAGTGCATTGATGATTCAGAAGGACTAGATGGAGAGAATAGATCATGGTCGTAACACAAGTTCAGTGAATAGAGTCTTTGGTCGAATTTTCAAAATGAGAATTCTAAGAAAGCAACTTATTGCACTGCGGCCCATTACAATCCATTATGGACAGTTAGCGTACGTCAAAAATACAAAAGCGGAACTATTTCGAAGCATATTTGAGCGCACGATTGACCTAGGATTGTTGACAAATTAGTGATTAATATGCACTACACAATTTAGTATTATTCCAATAGTATAAATTTCATTGGATTTCTTCGGTATTAGCAAAATTAACAGGTTTTGTTAGGTTTGAGCTATTGCGCATACATGTGGCTTAACTTCGAAAACCTAATGACAAATTTGAACGCCTCTTATACACCAGTGCCCGCTATTCGTCATTAACATCTAGCACAGATACGAAAGAGGTAGAATGTCACTGATTTATGTACAGCACAGAATTTATAAATAGTATTGCCTGTTATAATAATTCATATGTATCCACAACACAAGAACGGATCCTGTATAACTGCCCATCGAATCCGCTTTTGCGTTTGTGAAGCCTCGAAAAAAATGTAAAAGTATTCATTAAATTTTCCATGAGTTCAGCAACTTTTTCAGTTCGTTTCGATCGGGCTGCTTGATATGAAGATCATTTTTACAATTGACACCGTGAATATTTCGTAATACTCGCACGTTTGCGTTTAATGGCTTTACATTATTCTGTAGGGTTATCGCGGTTTTCTGAGGCAACATGCAGTCCCGAGTATTTATATCCGCTTTTATCTCTGCATTATTAAGAAAATTCCAAAGTACTGTAGTTCGTTGTCTTTCTGATTTTATTTTCCATTAAATGTGCCGGGTCTTCACACTTTCTAGATTATAGTATGAATGTTGTGCACGATTATGTAAATTATTTAGTCATCAAAACGCAATGCCTCGGTGTGAGAAGTTACTTGATTCGAACGTCGTCGCGAGTTTCCTAGCAGGTGTGCGAATTATAGAGGTACACAGATGGTATGGTGTTCGCTTCCTTGGTTGCGATTGTTTAGTCAACAGCATGGCTGATGCCAACGTTTTTGAATTGTCAACATTTCTCATTCTATTTATTACAAATTCTAATTTTTCACTTCAAATGTTTTGGGTCACTGCACTTTCTAACTAATTTGGTAAGGTCATATAACACTACATAAATATTTATTTCCTAACAGCTGCAAACCCTAATGCTGGATGCGAAGTATTACATGATTTCAACGTCACCAAGCGTTTCCTACAATGTATGTATGCCATATAGAGATACAGATTTGGATGTTTCGTTTTGAGATTTTTTCACTGTCAGCATCAGGTTTGTGGCAACGTTTTATGATTGTAAATTGTAAACATTTCGCACTCTGTTCATTGCAAATTCTCATTGTCAACAAACTAAGCATTTCCCGACTTTAATTTACTCCTTCATGCCCGAGATTCGTAAATCGTTGCAGACTACTGATCCCTGCTTTCAGTTAGAAAATCAAAGTTAATGATAGCAACACAACTGATCCTTTCAAATAATACAAACAGAAAAAGTTGGTATAAAGTGCCGCATTCGGGACAGTAAAACTGTAATGGAGAAGCATATTTTATTTCGTGCAAGCAATGAAGCATAAGAAATTGGAATCAGACATTAGAATGTTTTCACTTTTACTTATCTGGCTTAAAAACAAGTTCCGATGACATGGATCCCTAAGGATGAGTGGATAGTAAAACCAATTTATTCTGATTTTTGGAATGTTTTGTCTGTATGTAATGCGTTTGAAAAAAAAATTAAAAAATAAAATAAAAATTACGCAATAATCCAGAACAGCAAGCTTTCCCGTAAACTGCCGGCACCCGTGTCGCAGCTTCAGCCATGGCCATCTCCTGTCAACTCACTAAACAGCGGATCCTTGCAACTTGCCTCTTTCAGGAGTAATATGACTTCGATTAACATTAGAACTCCAATATATTACAATCCTAACATGTGGTAAAACTGAGAACCCAAACACACCTAAATTTTACTGAAGCCCCAGGAACATGTCATAATCAAGATCAACCAAACTAGGTCGCTTGCGTCTTACAATTATGAAGTCGATTTTCGCTAGCGACCTAATATGTATTCAGCTTGCTTCACTTCTGAACTATGTTCAAGATAAAAATGCAGTGAAACTATGTAAAAATCAATCGTAACTTTGTCTTCACCTTCACCTTGTTAGAATTAGTTTCCGTCAGATTTGCATCCCCGATCCCATCCATGAAAAGTAACGTCTACTTTCTATTAATAAAATTTGGCTCAGCCAAACACAAGTCCCATTTGTGGCAGTAGCTGTCCCTGTCATTGATTTTACTTCGTGGGATTAACTTCTTCCAATGTACAGACCGGCACGAAGCTTGGTTCAAAATATTTGCAATACACGAGAATATGCCCAGATTCTCGGAATGTAATAATAATCAAAACATTTCAATTTTCACAACAAATTAATTTATGAAGAAACTAATGTGCCGATATAACTTCCGGCTCAGAAAACAAAGCAATCGCCGCTCAATGTATACAAAAAATGTAGTCTTCGTAAATCACCATTTTATGTGGTTTTGTAGGAAAACAGAATGTCTTTGGTACGGTCTGTCCCTGATCATGATACATTTGAGAAATGGAAGATGCTTATGCTGTACGAATAGATTATTGAAATGGGGTTTTATAACCATTTAAATAAATTTTTATTTTAAAACAAAATTGTACATGTCTCCATTCCAATTAATCGTGATGGCACTGCGGTTTGGTAAACGAAAATAAATTATTCACTCAATAAAACTCAAGCCCGTAGCTAGTTGGGGTATAGGGTGGGGGCAGAGTAATACAAGTTCTGTCTGTAATTCACTCACGCTGTCCATTAGAGAATTCTTCGCTCGCAGATTCCGTAAAGTCGTAGTTATAACAAGAAATATACTCCTTCATTTCAACGCCATTAGTAGTATGCATTACCTATTTGTGTCATTAACGAACGCAGGTTTTGCTGGTATGTGGTATTAGTTTAATTAAAAATTGAGTTTGGTATTTGATTGATTATGGCAGCTATTGATAATTGACAACTTGAAATGCTTAACAAACACAAAATTATCAATTTCATACTACAATTAGGATGCTAATTCAATAACTTCTTTCAACCTGCTTAGAGGTTATTCGTGCTGTCTGGCAGGAAACAAAAATAGGTCCTCAAAAACTAACATAGGTTTTTCAACGACATCTAGTCACTTTTGTGTTGCGGCTACAAGTTCATTGGTGAACCAAGAAAACTGTTTTTGTGCAATTGCAAAATGATACATGATGTAAATGACACATGACGTTCAATATCTATTCAATTTCAATCAAGTTGGAATATTCTAGTTGAATCTCATGCGTCTCTGCCAGTGATTTCCCTGCTTTTGAAATTGATGCATAATTTTTGTTATTGAAATGTAACTGTTCTCTTTTGAAGTAACCATAGATCAGCAGAAAATTTGAATTATTGCATTGGTAAATTCCGGATGTCTTCCAAGATCCCATAATTTTGAAGACGCCATCTGAAAATAATCAATTTTGTCACCCTCCATTGTACCTTCATTTATTTTTCTCGTGCAATAAGCCATCAACATTAACTACAATGAAGCGCTCCCGTCTTCAATTGTATCCATTTTATTGGCTGATATAGTAGCAATTTATTTAGCAATTTATTAGATGGCATCGTAACTTTAATATTTATCTTTCCATTTTATTTTCACATCGACACATTTGAAATGAATTGAACATTATTATTATGACATTGAATGATCTATGATAATACGCCTTGTGATATTGAATTCATTAGTTAAAAATTACAATTTATATATTTTCTATTGGATGCATTGTCACATACATATCCCCACATTGCTATTGCGCACTTTGAAAGTAGCTGTGGAAGCCACTAATTAAATAATAAATTGTAACTAGATAAGTACAATCGACGTCTTCAATATATTCAACTTAAATATTGATCTTTTATTTTGTCTAAATGTTTTTATCCAGAACACCGTTTTGTTCTGTGTTCAAGAATATATCACGTTGAACACAAAATTATGAGTTGGCTTACAATACATTACTCAAGGCAGAGCGATTATGCCCTTGTTTTCTGCGATAAGGTCGTCATGTAACAGTAGTTGAGATCAGAGCTAAACCAAGAATACACAATTCATTTTGATGTTTATCGGTTGAATAAAAATGTCGACATTTTCGGCAACTTTTCTTGTGCATTTTTAGTCTGCTTCTCCGTCAAGAATATAATAAATAAAGATGTGTTCTTTCTTTTTTTAAACGCCATTAGTTGTGTGTATGAGCTATTTGGGTCATTAACAAACAGGTAAGTGGCAGTGTTGGGCTTAATTCTGTATTGTAAGGTATGGAAGTTCGGTTGACAGATGGTGATAATTGACGACTACAGCTTCATCGGGGATTAAAAATTATGAATTCTATATTGCAACTAGGCCGTTAGTCCAACAATTGGCTACAAACTATGAATATCGGTTTGTATAAAAATATGTAAACTTGGTGCTTCTTGACGACGGCTCGCACCTAAGCAGCCAGTTTCTTTGTTGAAGTAAAGGTAGGTAAAGGTTTGTTTTAGTTGATGGTTTGATACGAGTTTGAAGGACGGCTCTGTGGATAGTTTGGTAGTTTCTTTGCCTAATTATTCACTTTTAATACGGAACAATATGAGTTTGTTGTTTGTTATTTAAGTGGAGCAATTAAATTCTGCCACTAATGTTTCACGCGAGAATACCACATTTACAAGTTGCTGTTACGTATTGCTAGGCGTAATCTCTTGCAGAAAATCCTTTAAACTTACTTAAATTTCACTTTCGAATAGCCATTGAACTGGCAATTCCGTCACTTTAAATGGATAGTATATCAAAAAAATTATTCGAGCACACATTTTAGGCCCCTTCCACACACCTCATAAAATGAACATCCGCACCTACGTATAACCCGGTTAACGATAATGCACATGTACGGTAGAAACCGCACATACGTCGTGAAAAGGTGACATATGTGTTTCAACGACAATATGTCACATTTGCAAAATATAATGCTTAGAGTTCAATTGTAAACAAATTAAACGGTTTTTTGTAATTCTGAAATGATACATTTCATAATGCCATAGACGACGAATACGCATTCAATTTAATCAAGGTGGAATTACTCTCACTGGTCATAGTTATTGCTCCTTTAGCACAGGAATTGTGCTCCTGAGTACACCACTACAACTGCATGCTATTCACTGTTATGGAATAGTTGAATCATTTTCTTGTGTGCAATCTGTGAATCTGTCAAATGTATACTCGGCAATGTATAATGCGTGCGTTTTACTCACACGTTGGCATATGCCGCAAACACTTTGTTAAAATAATCTGGATTTCGTCTGGGCGCGTTCATTAGTTTTAACCTGTACTGTCCTGTGATCCGAAATGTACGAATGGTGATTAGAAGTCAATTTGCGCGCACTGTGACAGATATTTTATTCACCATTCACGCAACACATTTAATAACCTTGGTAATATACTTTAAGAATCAATTTTAATACAAACTCAACTATTTTTCATTCTGACTTATATGGCAATATTCCGAGAGGGAAACTGAACAGTAAATTACCTGATACTCACCCCAGCTGTTTTCTTTGCGCTCTTAACACACCATGGCAATGATTACAGATCCAGAGAACTGTGGCACCAAATAAATTTTTTCCTTGAAAAGAAATGTTGCTGAAATTCTATAATCAATGCGCATAGGTAAGCATGTTTTGAAACCCTGAAATATTGCGCTACAAATAATGCTGATGTTTACGAAAAGCATCTCCGACAAGATTATTGAGACTTTCCACACTGAAGAGCAGGCCCACCTGTGATCCGTTATTCAATGAAGGGACACCGAAATATTAAAACGGATTTGAATCACTGCATTCGCACAATCCCAAAGTAGTGAAAAGAAATGAGTTATTGATCAGGAAACATGCCTCTGGAGCCGCCCCTTTCAAGTTTTCTTGTTTTATTATTATATCAGCATTTTCCATAAAATTATAAAATGACCTAGCCGCATACACAAGAGGGACAGACAGAAGGAATCCGAAGTACTTCATTTACCGTAATTTCATTTATTTCCTTCGTGTCCTACCGAGAAAAATTAACTCCATTTTCTCCTTACAATTTTGTGTTTTAACACGCAACCGCTTTTAAAGCAATATGACTGAAGGAACAATATCGGTACGGGAAGGTCCCCTTATTGAAGCATCATATTAATATGATGCTATATAATTACATATAATATATGTAATTACAAAAACAGCAGATGGGACGACATTGTAATAATTCAGTTCTGCTAATTGGAAAGTGTATTATAAAAACAACTGGTTTGGGAAAACCGTACAGCGAGAAATCTCGTCCTCTCACATCGTTTGTTTTAATGAGTTTCAAAAATATTATGTGCTATTACTGTGATGATATGTTTTCAAGGAAAAAATACAAAATACGAAACTATTCAAGCAACGCACATCGAATGTGTTTGAGGATAATTACGTAGAAAACACAATTTTTGTAACGCGCATATACATATGAAAATCATAGCCACCCCTCTCCTGCCTTCTTGTTTTTGTGTTAAAATATTACCCTAAACAGCGTAAGTTTGTGGAAAAAAGTCCTCAGTTTCACTCTATTATGGTGCCATGTTCACATGGCGTCATCGTTTCTGTTGCCAACCCACCTTCTTCAGCAGCAACTTAATTGCTTCAGCTTGTGTGCGCAGTTGAATGAACGAGTTCTCTTGTCTGCTCTCATACAAGTTCTTCGGATTGCAATTAAAAATGATCCATTCGGCCTCAACAAAGTCGAAGAAAGAAAACAGACGAAATTCCACAGACAGCAGGCGATGAGATGCCGAGATGAACAGCGCTGATCAAAAATAGAATGCTCAGTCAGTGTTGAGGCCGCCTTAAGGGGGGGAGTCATTTGGGAGGAGGCTTCCTTCCCTTTCTGCATTTCAGTGTATGACTTGACTGTGATTCTCCAATGATGAACGACACCCACCGTCTGGAAGTGGAGTCCACCACAAATGTCACACTTGTTTATGGTGACTAGTGGGTGGGACCAACATGCTCGAAGGCATAACTATTACATGCTCTGCACTGGAAACCCGAATGAGAAGACTAACGATGGAGGTGGGTTGGCAACACAAGCGATGACGCCATATGAACATGGCACCATAATAGAGTGAAACTGAGGAATTTGCGCACAAACTTGCGCTGTTTAGGGTAATATAACCGGTTAAGAAAATGTTCGATAAAAAAGATGAGTACAACAAATTCACGAATCTGGAAATAATTACTTGAGCACCGCCTTTTCAATTCATTCCCAGGACGAACTTAAGGTGACGATGATTCAAGATACTATCGTCAAGTCGCATTGGGAGGATTCCAATTTTTTGTTAAATATGTTCAGGGACATGAAAACTTCCCAGGGGTTGTGCGACGGATGTCTATATGCTGACGAAGAGAAAATCCCGCTCCTCTGGAAAAATCCCGCTCCTGGTCGAAATTTTACATAGTGCAGTATAAAAAAGAAGAAAAAACTAAGAATCTCATATAAAGTAAAAAAAATACCCGGCAGTCTCACATTACCCCATGAGGCCTTTTGCGAATATTTGTATTTAAATTGCATGTAAACTGTATTCTAAGGCCTCGCAGCATTATGGCGTTTGGCCGCGCAGTATTTTAATTAATTTAGGTTTTTCATCACATTGTTATATTTAAGACATGTTAGCTGGTCAATACTGAAGAAACTTAAGGTAATAGATTTATTTTTTGTAAAACTTCAAAGTTTGGGAAATTTACATTGTAATTCTCTTGTATATAAACTGATATATCTTATGATATGATATAAGTTATAAGTTATATCCAGAAATTATTTCATCAAAAATCATGTATTATATTTTATGTTGCAACGTGAATGAAATAATTAAAGATGACGGTTCACGCTTTAGTTTTATATTTTTCTGTAAGAAAGCTTATTTTTCTCGGGGCGTTGACTCCATGTCTATATTTGACAGCTATAGTATGCACCTATAATTAACAAATCACTGTCAACAAATCCGTAATATATATTTACTGAACAAATGTTTTGTTAATGTTAATCATACCAATATCCTTGAGACATCATACAGATTTATTCATCGATTACTAAATTCAAGTTCTTCTCCATTTCTTTCTCAAATGAATCAATAGCAGCACTGATTGACCAATTCTTTAGTTTGTGAAGTGGACTTTTCCTTATAATGTGCCATGGTTTTCCTGCAAATCTTAAATTTAATGCCTTTAAAATTAGGCTTTGAGAGTGGGTAGTACATGGAGGTCCTGCAATTTGCAGTAAAATTGTTAATTAATTATAAAATGCAAAATTACAAAAGGACATAAGCACTAATAAATTGGCTAAGTTTACCATTCCACTTAAGAAATAGTTCTTGTTTCAGACGCATAAGTTCCAAGTTTGGTCTCTCGTTCGTCCTTCTCTTCATTATGCTTCCCATCGACTCGATGCAGGACTCTGCGTATGATCGAACCATTGCAGTTGTCATAAGGTACATTACACGTTGAAAGTCGTTGTCTTCATGAATCAAATCCATTATTATATCATGTTCTAATTTAGGGTCGTATCTTATGCGATACACAGATTTGAAGGACTCGTATTCAGTGACTAATTCTTCATCAGAAATATCTAAAACTTCTGCCTGCCTAGCAAGTTTGGCTAGCTTCTTTAACCCTTGAACTCCGACGTTGGTGTCCTGCATTATGTGTTGCGGGGTAAATGCTTCCTCGCATGCTTGCAAAACGGCTGATCTGTTTGCTTTGAATCTTGAATCCAAACTGCGAATGAATGCACGTGCATACTTACAGACACTCGAAATAACTGTTTTTGCGATTTGGATACCGCAATCGCAGAACGTGTCATCAGAATCTGCAGTCTCTGTGGTTGCATGACTTCTCGTTTGATGGAATGGCAACTGTTTTATAGTGATTTTTTTTCCCATCCAAGTTCTCGATTTCAATATTTCATTCAACGCCTCCACGAAGCGGGGAAATTGGTGGCGGTCCAGTTGATCCGGTTCCGAATCTGCGGCGCATGTTATAAAATCCAGTATTAATTCACAAAAACTAGTCACAGTCCACGAAATTTCCCAGGGAAACTTGTTGACGCATTGTAACTCCAGAGAAAGTTGTGAAATTAATTTAAATAAATCCATGGTAAGGTTTAGAGCCAACACAAAATGAATGCTTGAAATTCTATTTAAACGATTGTCTTCATTGGCGGCTAAGTACTGATATATATATTCATAGTTATGGGCAAATATCTCCAATATCTGCAATACGTGCCTGGCAAATCGAGTTTCCGAAAACGACCCCGGTGGCCGCGAATCGTTGTTGGATTTCTTATACATTTCTTCGTAAGCTTTTCCAGACTTCGTGAATATTGAATTAATTTGGCTGATGATGGAAAATACTGTGTCATTTATCCAGGGGTTTTCCTTTTCAGCGTCATCTTGTGCCAGTTCCATTACGTGGGATCCGTCCCACTGCAACGAGTACCAATCACAGCATTTGACATTCAATAAACTCCTACCCAACATGTGCTCCAAGGTATTCAATAAAATAAATTGTCCGTCTCCACAGCCCCCGCAACACCGTTGTTTCAAATCATCAACCAGAGTTTCCAAGCTTTCCTTAATAAGTTTGGCAAGGCTAAATCCGTCGTGTTTCAAAACGGCAATACAGTCAGTGTTTAGGGAAACAATTTTGTGATTGCTGATGGTAATTATCCCGATCACTAATAAACTCCTGCCGTTTATTTTAATTTTATCAACTACAAAAGAGAATGGACGAAGTCTTCCAGTCCCATTTAACGGCGTATTTAACAATTGCTTAAGTTGTGACATTACAACATCTGTAAAATGCGGTAGGAGCGAGCGGCAAAAATCCTTGGAGTGATTGATGTCGCCAACCTCTGTACCCATAAGTTTAGCTACACAAACTAAGTCCCGGTAGGCTTCGTAGTTTCCAAGCCTCTTAATTGCAAACCATGCTAAGTTTCCCAGGTTCATTCCTGCTAACTTGTTAGCTGACGTCGATAGCAATATAGCACTGGCTTCTTGATGCTTCTCCGACTTTAAATGACGAGAAATGGACCATTTGAGAGCTACAAAATGACGATCCTTAGATTTAGCTGTAAAATCAGAACCATGGCTTGAACTGTATGTTATATCCCGAAATTTTGATCCAGTGCAAAATCTACATTTGAAGAGTATTTCGTCTTCAATTTCAGTAAGATTAACAACGCGAACATCAAAGTGATCCTTGCACCATAATATAACGTCGTCTAGGCATTCCAACCCACTCAAGTCCGTCGCTGATAATGTTTGGTTGTAAATTACTGGTTTCCCTTGAACATTTATGCGACTTAGTAGCTCCTTTATTTCATCGACATCGGACGAAACCTTCTGCATAAACCCGCCGATGTCAACATTTCCACATTCATCGCTTTCCTTCAAGTCAGGCTTGGAATCGAATTCAACATGTCGTAACTTATCGTTCTTCTCTAAGATATAGTCCTCCGATAAAGTGTCATCTTTGGAAGTAGCATACCCATCGCTGTTCGTATCATGAGGTGTATATAAGTCTTCAACTGTTGCAGTTCCTGTGTAAAATTTCAGAATTTTCTTATGAGATTCGGCGTTATTTTCATCCGAGTCATCCCTTGGGGTCTTCTGGCGTATTCTCCTCGGTCTGACAATTTCAAATTCCTTAGTTAATAGATCAAATTCCTGCATTGCATTGGGCATAACAGAATTTGATGTCACAAATAATGGGACAAAGTGCTCGTCTTTAAAATATACATTAAGCTGAGCCATTGACGTGATTGGTTCCAGACATGTATACCGCAAATTGGAAGCTCTGTTGGCTTCCGGACTCATTTGTGAAAAAGACACGATATCCCTTCCAATTGCCTGGGCTGTAAAAAATTGTCCAAAAGGGGTAGCATATTCATTATTCCGGGCCAGCTGAAAATATATTTCTCTGCGTTTTTGTCCATAGTGGTTTATAAAATTTTTGATCACGTTATAGTGCTGGAGAAAGTAATACATGGCGGCAGCTTTGATTACATGATGATATTCAGCCTTGAACAATAGCAGCGAAATTGCGGAATAAAAGCAATTTCCATCGGCTGGCGTTCGGACACTAATTATTTTAGTAGCATAAAACTTGTGATATTCAGACATGTATCTTGACTTTGGGCGTCCGGTAGCTTCAGCTTGATGATACGTAATCTGCTCCAAGCATTTCAGTGCACGTATTATGTTTTCTATGTCAATATTCATTCGAATATATTCAATAGCCTTTTGCGCGTCATAATACCCGGAGACGTGCATTAGTATACTTCCACATAGTTAATCTACATTGGATAGATTCCCAAAAATTTCTTCTGACATAGACCCCGTAGGCCTCCTTGATTCGTTCGCAAATTTTTGCAGAATGTAGGCATATTCTGACCGATCTTTAACGGTAGAGAATTCGTTTGACGTAGACGGTAAGGCTTCCTGCAAAAGATAATAGAATTTTTTCAATCGTTTATACTTACGACTATTTTTCATGTACCGTTAAATTTAAAATTATGGTTGCAGTCGGCATACCTAACCTTTGTAGATTCTGGTACAGTTGCATCTTCCTGGAAACCGACAAACTGATGTATAAACATAGGTTATGTAGCATATACATACGTATCAAATCAGTAAGAAATGTAGCTTACGCAAGCAGCCTTGGTTGAACATGTCTGTGGGAAATTGTTTACTGAAGACGAACCTGGCGTTGGGGAAGTAGCAAACTGAAATAAAATTCGAGGGGATATTTAAATATTTACGCGTTGTTCGCATTGCTTATTCAAGTATCTAACATGCACCTGACATGGTACTCCTTCTTGGTTTATTGTATCGTTAGCGGACTCTAGTTCGACATCATAGCGTTGGTGTGAACTCTGTTGAAATGGTAAAAATATGGTATGAGAGAAAATTAGGTAATCTTTTTATGAAATATTTTAAATAACTTAATGCGGTACATACAGACTGTTTTGCTAGCATGCTGGCTATACTAGGAACTCCCTCGAGGCCTGTCTTTTTCTGGATTCCATGAACTGTTAACTCATGTCTACTTTTGTTAAACTCGTTTACAAAAACAGCGTCGCACTGGGTACATTTGTGCGGCTTTTTTGCCGACCCCTGACTGTAGTGGGGCTGATTGTGGCTTTTCTTCATGGCGCCGTAATTCTACGAAGTATGTATGTGCACAGTCCTATATTATTATTTCCAATCTCCAAAATGTTCTTAGTATACGACCATCCACTACATGTTCCAGTTCTGGAACATGTAAACTCAAATAAACAATTTAGAATTTCGTGACTCCGGATATACTTTGCAAAATCATTCCCAATGATTGCGCATGAAAAACGGCTAGAGTAATTGTCTCAACCTTCAGTTGTCGGCACGTACGCACATAAATGAATTTGTTACAAAACAATGAACTCGTTTGACCATAAATCGTTGATTGCTTAACATGCCGAGGAAAAATTATTGTGAAACCTTGAAATATCTTTGGTCGATATATTGGGTAATTTATGTGATGGTGAAGTCGAGTAAGTTAATATACCTAATTAAAATGCCGCAATATATTTATATTAAATATTTATATATAATCATGACACAACCATAATCTTTGCCATTCTTTGCACAATATGTGTGACAGTTTCGTCATCGTGACCATGTACTGTGCATGTGACAGAAAGATGAGCAATGCATGGCAATTGAATATCCTTCATTTTATTCGAAGATACTAAATTTCACAAGAGATTTCACTAAAATGATTGCGCAATTTTATTAAATTTACAAAACATTGAACACTGCAATTACTCTTCGAATTTCACAATACACGAAGTCAGACTGCTGCTCCTTGGTAGTATTTCATTTGATCTTACTTCGTATTCACTGATCCAAATAGTGCTACACACAAGATGTGGTTTGTGCGATTGATATTTTTAAGCGCAATAGTCGCTGCAATGGTTATGGGCAATCAAAGTGTCACCCGTGCACTCTACAAAAGGGTGGCTGGACTACAGGCGGAAAAAATATTAAGAAACGACATCTTGTACGAGACCACAATTCCGGTTGTTTACGTGCTGGATCTTCCAGCAGCATTTATTTCCAACCAGACATTTAATTGCAGTACCGGAAATCTACAATGTCTTCTGGAGCAGAATTTGTTTGAAATAAACTCAAGGCTCTTCAACCTTGAAGAAAAGTCGCCTGCTGGCAATAGAGGGAAACGGTTTATACTGGAAATGCTAACAATGTCCTATAGTAAGTTGTGACAAAAACACGGTTCACTTACTCACATGTACTCGCTTAAATTGTAAATGATATATTACTATTTTTGTTGTAGTGCTACGGCATTGGGGCGGCCAGGATTCCGACATTTCTTCCCTTAGAGTCCGCGATGATGTTTTGGAGGCACACGTTAAGAGCTTAGAACTGGCAGAGAGGGACAGGGCTCATCAGTTAGCAATTGTCTCCAAGGACCTTAAAATGTTTATAGTAGAAGAAACAGAAAGGGACGCAAAAATAATTGAAGCGGTGAATACTACGCAGCAGGAGTTAATTTCATTGCTCAGGATAAATTTAAAAATGCAAGACTTGGAAAGATTTAGGTAACAATATATTTACAATTTCACTTCTAGTTAGGTGTCGACAGAGGCATTGTATGCACGATACTACTTTTTCCTATTTAAAAATCCGCAAACCCAATACGAATGACGTTGACGAACGCAACAATGACAAGCAGTAAATGATTCTGCAAATTCAAGTGCATGATTCAAGACTGTATTGTACTTGCTCAACAGACAAGCTTTAGAGATTAAAATTACATAACAATTTATTTAAATACTTTACTTTAATTGCTTGCATTGTTTCCGAATATCAAAAACAATCATTGCTGAATTTTAATTTCACAGGAATATACATGATACCTGCCGGCTAGGACTTATTCCAGAGGAAGTCATTAGCAAGAAAATGTTGAGGGATGCGAGGGCACAACTCGTGGGGAAAACCAAGTCCCACAAAATGAGACCTAGCGTCTCCTCCGAAGACATCATGGCACTTTATCAAAAGCCAATCTGTAGTTGTAAATTTGGGGACACGAAACTAATGATCAGTATAAACTTTCCGCTAGTGCGCTCCGACCTAAGGTATTCACTATACAAGATAACGTCCATTCCATTTTCACACAAGAACAATGAAGTTTGCCAAATGGACCTTCGTTCGCAGTTTGCAGTGGTTGCTGGTGAAAATGTGTTTTCAATCAGCGACCACGACTGCAATTTGAAAACGGGTATGTGTAAAATTGGGGGAGGTGTCAGTCTACAATCTGCGTCATGCGTTTCAACTTATCTTCGGTCAGGTAGTACGGGTGATTTAAAATCGCATTGTCCATACGTCTGCACTCAAACAAATGGGAAACCAATAGTGACACGAATTGGCCCATACGTATACATAGCTAATGCGCTTAACGTTTCCGTCATTTGTAAAAACAGAACAGTTTTATATAACGGTACTAAATTTGGAGCGGCTGAATTATTATTAACGGAAGATTGTGTCAGTAATTCTGACGGTGTACTGATTCTTCCGAATTATCCCACTATAAGTTCCACACATTTACAATATGATCACACCATGTTTATTACCTGTCCAGGTAGTTGGTCTCATGGAGTTGATTCGGTTGCATCAGACTCTCCAACGTTCCATAGTTTAGACGAATTATACGATCCAACTTGGTCTAAGAAGTTACAGGTTTTTAATTTAACTTCTAAAAATATGAGCTACACGTTACCGGAATGGCATGAAGTAAATTACAATCACGCGTACAAATACATAGAAAATAATACATTTGAAGTTATAATAGTAACCTGGCTGATTCTAGTAACGTGTTTACTTATATTTGCGTATTACACTCTTGTAAAAAAATGTATTTGTAGCAGAGCACGCTCAGGTTCCAGACGAGCAGGACAAAGTATGGCATTGTCGTTGCTTCTTCTTGGCTTTGTGTCCATAGCACATGGCCAGTCCGATGAGTCTATCAATGGTGTTGATTTTGACAAGGCAATGTTATTTTTTGAATCAAAAATATGCAATTCGAATATGACGGTAGGTGATTCCTTGTTTTTTGCCATCACAACTGTCGCGTTGATAATAGGGTTTAAATGCAGTAAGAAAGCTGCAAGATATATTTATAAAGTAACGTCAGTACGTGGAATTCCACTACTTCCTTTAGTATTGTTTTTGTCAGGTGTAACGGGAACCAATGCTAATCTATATGCTGCATTTCTTGGATTCTTTTTAGGATCCAGCGCATTGTGCACAACTTTCTTTAACTGGACACTTCATATATTAAAAATCGTTAACGTCGTCCTAATATTTTGCATAGTTGCTAGAATATACATAATAAAAGAGAAAGCTAGGAATGCTTACAAGGCTCATACAGAAAACTAAGCTTAATTATGTATATATTTATTGCAAATTTGCGGAGATTATGATGTGATTATTTAATAAATTCGGAATGTAAACCATTTGCAGAAATAAAGTTCACTTTTTCTTTTAATTCTTCTTTTCTCAATTTTTTAACATTACTGAGGTCTTGCGAAAAATCCCGCTCCAAAATGCCACTCATAAAAAATCCCGCTCCTGCGACGGCGTCGCACAATATAGGAACTTTTCATGTCCCTGAATATGTTACGATTGGACTTTAGATGCTAAGTTTTCCGTAATTTTTAATAGTGTAAATTGTTCGTTCAGTTAGAACCGAATATTTATTGTCAATAGTTATTACATCGAGTTATGAATGATATAGTGGAGTTATATAATGTATCGCAAAACACCTAAATTCGAATAATTAATTCCAAGAATAAAATTTTACTTGTATAATATTCAACTGTATAGGAATGGGGGCAAATTACATCATTAGTATCTGCATCTTCAATGGCAGAAGTTAATACTTATGTTATAGTGTTAAGAGAATTAATGCAAATATGTAAAAAAAATAATAATGCATTTGAAATAGTACAGCCCCATGTTCTCAATTATA
The DNA here is from genome assembly GCA_004115045.4 of Sinella curviseta. Classification (NCBI taxonomy): domain Eukaryota; kingdom Metazoa; phylum Arthropoda; class Collembola; order Entomobryomorpha; family Entomobryidae; genus Sinella; species Sinella curviseta. The sequence goes on along the minus strand of CM023201.3, from coordinate 9,775,131 downwards.
TGTACCATCGGGGGGGGGGGTATCGCTAAGCCACACTTTCAAAAAACCACACTTTCAAAAAGCCACACTTTCAATAAGCCAGACTTCAAATAGTCACACTGCAAAAAGCCACACTACTATAAATGGTGGATATTGCCATTATAAATGCATGATTTGAGTTAGGTTAGGTCGGGTTAGGTTCGGCTAGTCTAGGTTAGGACAACAAACTTGAAGAGCATTCTTCTATATAGATATTTTTGTGTGTGGCTTTTTGTAGTGTGGCTTTTTGAAAGTGTGGCTTAGCGATAGCGACCCCATCAGGGTTACTCTTTAAATGCTGGTACACATTTTGAAAAATTGATTCAATTTTATAATATAACTTGGCAACATTAGCTGGAATTAAGCGCGGAATGCTTATACGATTCCTTTAGTGGATCTGGCCAGGAAAATACATGTCCGCAGCCCAACAAAATCTAATAGATTTGTAATTGTAAATTTATAAAGATGAAAATATTATGGGTTGCATTAAAGCACATATGGTTGTCGTTTCCTCATAAAGTTGCAAGGGAGAAGTCTGCTCTGTGGTAACGAAAAGTCAACATATTATTTTAAATCAAGAGGCATATGTCCAACACAGTCCCATCCTGAAAATCACATGGACCACAATCTACGTCTAACATTCCTAATAGATCAAAGGATGAAGGTCCAATGTGAATCCAAACAGAACAATGGGTTCTCTACTCTTTCAATAGTAACAATGCTAGCGTTTCTGACAATTGCACGGTACATAAATTAACCAAGCCGAACATGCAGAAATGTGGTGTCGACCTGCTTTTTCAGAACTGAAATGAAAATAGTCCAGGGATATAGTATAGAGAATAAAAATGAATTGCATTTTAAAAGAAACAATTGATTCGTAAACCGTAACCAAGGGGCCCCTGGCAACAAGTAGAACCGTTCAACGAATAATTCGTTTCCTTCTCACGAAACCGTCGTCGCTGTTTTAACGTGCATACAAAATTTCTTGTATTTTGCTATGGTGCACGCAAATAGTTTACCAGTTTTTATATGCTCTTGTAGTGCCGTATGAGCGCAGTCAGCTGAAAACCTAATTCATCTACTACAAATTGAAGTGTTGTTTAATTTTGATATATAAATTTATTCGCTTATGCATATCGTTTGATAATGCGATTATATAATTTGTTGTATGAAGGATTGGAGACCTGAATCGCAATAAATCCTTAGATGAAAAATACTTAATGAGAACGCGTATATCATAGAAAAATAATTTGGTCGTCCAAGTGCAACATTTTAAGCAAACTTTAAAGCGCATCATGTCAGCCGTCAAAATTTGTTTGTTCTGCGAGAAAATCGAACCGTGTCAATCTACTCTAGAAATGCATTTAAGATTACACACAAATGAAAAACCGTATATGTGCAAAAAGTGCAAAAATTGTTACCACACAAAACGGGTGTTGCAGTGGCATGAGAAAGTACATTTAGAAAACAGGATTCAGTCTACCATGTGCTCAATATGTAATGCCACATTTAGTAGTAACAGGCAATTAGATATACACAGCCGCCTGATGCACCCACATGTTAAGCAATTTAAATGTGGATTGTGCCAGCAATCGTTTGTCACGAAGGCAAACCTTGCACAACACTTGAAGAATGTACACCAAAAGGAGATACGACATAGATGTCCGCTCTGCTCGAAGGCGTTTTTTAGGAGGTTCGATATGGAGGTTCATTTCAGAACCCACACCGGCGAGAAACCATACCGATGTGATATCTGTGCTCACCGGTTCAATATTCACAGCCATCTAAATCTTCATATCAAATCAGTACATGCCGGGGAGAAGCCGCACGAGTGCAAAACGTGCAATAAACGGTTTACAACAACCTCACATCTCAGAAGACATCAGCTTGTGCACTCCAACGAAAGACCGTACAAATGCAGCTTGTGTGACAAAGCTTTCAGCCAATCGTCAAGTCTTACGCGTCATTTGACAAGTCATACCAAGGAGCGCGCTCACAAATGTGCAGAATGCGGCCAATCATATACAGATCAAAGCCATCTTCGAAGTCATTTGAAGTTAAAACATTCAGATGGCTATGTGGAACAGTTTGAATGTTTGTTTTGCTTAAAAACATTTCCTGACAGGAACAAACTCACTCGCCATTTGCTTGTGCACACACAAGAAAAACCTTATGAGTGTAAAACTTGCAGAGCATGCTTTTCTCAAAATTGTGCATTACGTTTGCACAATCGTATTCACACTGGCAGTAAACTATTTAAACGTAAAGTATGCACGAAGGAATTCCGATATTTGTAAAGCTTGAGCTTGATATTTGTAAATGATCAAATGATCGAGCACACTGCAGAGCAAGAATACAAGTGTACATGTTGCGGATGCTCCTACAGCCGGTCGTAATATCTGAGGTGCCATCTCCATTCGCAGCATTCCAACACGACCTTTTCTTGTTCGTACTGCAGGAAGTCATACAAATCTAATAAACATTTTCGTCTGCACAAACAACAAGTGCATGGTGAGTCCGGCCAATAGGCGTGGTAGCCCCCTCCGTTCTTAAAAATTGTCTGGATGTGGTAATTGTTGGAACTGGACGATTGATAACTAAAGTAACAATAAGTTAATGCAAAGATGTAATATGTTGTATATATGTTAGATTTACAGTGTCATTCGCTTTGAATGGCTATACTGCATACACAGGACCAGGTAATATAATATGTGGATGCAATTTGGTTTCCTAGACAGCAATCAAATATATGTAATTAGTTTCAAGAAAAAATAGCCACTGTACAAATTGTAATTACCCTCCAGTTTAGCTAAGTTGGTTTTTAGACTGCTTCTAATTGAACCCACATTTGTTTTAGAAGAATAAATAGTGGGTTTATAATATCAAGTATATCAGTATAAGTATCAAATAATTTGAAAATTTAATACAAGCGCAACGTTTCAGGAAAAAAATAAAGTTTATTGTGAGCTAATCAGCAGAAACACAAAATTTTCAGCCCCACCATAATGTCGTAAAGCGGGGAAAACGAAAACACACCATTTATCAGAAGACAAGCAAAAACAGCATCTAAAAGCAGCGTTCAGAAAAATCGTAGAAATAATAAGCGCGATAATAAATTTATCTTGTGGCATAAGAAGACAAATCTTGCTGGACATGGTATTCTTGCAAACGATTAATACGCTGCACACAAATTTTATGTGTTAGCACAAAAATAGCGGCAATGTTTCCAAATATTTGAAATTCTAGTGTACGCACAAAAGAAAGCTGTGGAATTCAAAATGGCTTGATTTTGTTCTTGCTCGTTAGTTTTGACATTGTGATGCGACTTGTCATGTTGTAGGATGCATACAAACAATTCTGTCGTATCGTCGTGAGAATATCAGTTCAAGGACTTCTTTCAAATTTAAATTCTATTTTTTCCATTCTATATAGTATTCTATAGATTCCATTCCATAAACCTTGATTTTTTCATTTCATCACAATTGCAAAGTCAAGCATCTTCCAAAAGTATTTGAGAAACTTTGCACAAGATTATAATCGCAGTGAATAAATTTTGACTCGTTTTTACACTCTCTAGGCAAATCATGGGTATGCCAATGCTCAATGAGCCAAGTCAATACGGATTTAAGGCACCGACACATAATCCAGTTAATTCAAACATTGTGAATATTTTGCAGCAAATATTTCCTCATCTAAGGATAAATATTTTTTCATCGAATCAGTTTACAGCCAAAAATACTTTATTAAGTATAGTAATTGTTGCAATAAGCACCGTGCGATGAAATAACATGGCTCTCAGGAAACACTGCACTGTGTATTTATGTTTTTATCAGCACCTGAATTTATTGGAGTTTGCATTGTACCCAATGTAATGAAACTGCAATTGTTCTGAATAAAGACAAATTTGTAACATGTTGCCCTGTTACATTGCTAAGAATAAACAATTTCATTTGAAATGACCGTAAGGTGCATTACGATTTTATTTCGACAGAGATGACGAATTATCAATGTAACTAGTGGTATTGTTAGTCATGTAAACTAAATTTATGAAACATTTAAAGGTAGAAATACCATTTGGTTGTTCCGTCTTGTATCTCTACCCACGACATACAACGTTACATGTATAAACCCTTCCGAATACGCTCAATCTAAAGTTACTGATTTTATGTGTCGAGTAGAATCACAGCCAAATGGCGTATTGCTGTCTCATAATGACTACAGAGTTAGTAATGGAAGTTAATTATTACTTCCTTTGCTTTCACGATCGACAGCAAGGCTCTGCTCTGCACGTTGTAAATTTGACGAAAAATAGGGGGTCGTTCACGAATGTGGGAGCGTTATGGGGTTTTCTACAAGAGAGAATTCAATGAAAAAATCATATTTGCAAATTCCAAAATGTGTTCCCCACCCACTTTCGTGCACGACCCCTTAGTTGTAGTCAAATTTACAACGAAGAGCGGCTAGCCTTGATGGACAATATGGGCTTGAATGGAGGGCATCGACAACAGAATTATTGAAGTAGAGTGCAGACAAAAATTTGATCCATCACTGGAAATTATAAACCGTAAAACATATACTGCAGCATATATAATCGTCCAAGGATTTCCTTGTACGGAATGGGCAACTTAAACGCTTCAGCAAAGGATTACATTTTTAGTACCACATGACGTCTCAAATAAATCAATTGAATTCGTCGATATTAGTCCGGTAGCTTTATTCACTTCTTCGCCGAGATTTTACCAGTAGTTTACTAAATTCTGGCTGGTCATTCCGTTTCATTACGATTACGTTTACAGATTTTAATTTTAGCGTCACAAACAATTGATGCCCATGTTTACGGCATGGACTATAACAGAGGAAATGTGCAATTTTAAGGCTGGTAAGGGTTTAAATATATTTTTTAATTTGACCTTTCAATTCCCATATTCCCAAAATATAACTCGTGTATTTTAGTTCACCAGTAAAATAGTTTAATATGTACATTTGAAACATGTGACGCCATTTGGCAGAACAATTTCCCATCAATTGTGAACTAGAAACGCTGGCGGATAATTCTCCGTTTCGAATATAAGTTTGCCGAGCATTTGTCGAGAAATGCAATGCTGATGACGTTGTTCAAGATCCCTTCAATTTTTGTTCAAATCTTCAATCTTCAAAGTTGTTTCATTAGAAATACATGCAGTGAACTATATGTTTTGTCCAAGAGGATGTCTTAAATTTCCATTTCCACATTTACTCCCAGACAATTAATGGCAATAGTAGCAGAGGGACGAAACTGTTACTGTAATATTTTTTTTCAAATCTGCATACATCGAAATCCAATTTCTCTGCTTTAGTCGGTCCATGATTGCTCGTTGACTAATTGGCTTGTGTGTGTAAAGAACCTAAACCGGTTGAAGAAACGGGTTTTAGAACTTCTCGAATTTTCACTGTATTATCCCTGGTAAGGATCTGAGGGCAGATCGAAATGTTGAGCTACTGTTTAATAAATAGTTAAAAATACACTCATATTATTCCTACACAATTCACTAATTAAAGGCTATTATATTGACGTCCCAGGTGATTTCTTTACAGTTTATTTTATTTCATGAAAGTATAGATCATTAAACCTACTTCAATGGATTTTGTTTTCCAGAAATTAGTGTCCCATGGTTGAGGCAAAAAGTATGTAAAAGTTTTTAACTACAGGAAGCATAAAATGCTTTCAATTTACAACGAAACAGCACAATTGGAATATATATATATATATATATATATATATATATATATATATTACTGGAGATCATTCTGGAGAACAAGATTACATATTTTGTTATTTCAATAACTGGGCCACGGCATCACACAAATACATAATTTTTTGTTCGGCCAAGTATCTCATTCTAAATACACAGGGTCATGGCATCGACTAACGAGTGCATGTTCTGTTTGAAGCAGGAACAGTGTAAAGCTAACCTTGACATGCACATAAGGTCTCACACAAACGAAAAACCGTATCTGTGTAAAACGTGCAAAAGCTGGTACGACACAAAGTCGGCGCTGAAATGCCACGAGAAAGCACATGCTCAAACAAGGATCCAATTGGCTCACTGCTCCGTATGCAATGTCGAGTTTAGAAGAAACGTACAATTAGAAGTTCACAACAGTTTGACGCATTGCAATATTAAACAATTTAATAGTGGATACTGCCAGCATTCGTATTCCAGAAAGAGCACCCTTCAAACCCACGTGACAAGAGTTCACCTAAAGCAGAAGAAGCACAAGTGTTTACTCTGCCCCAAAGCGTTTGTCTCAAAATCAAATATGGAGACTCATTTCATTACACACACTGGTGAAAAGTCTTACCGCTGTGATACATGTGCTCGGCGGTTCAATAATGAAGCTAATCTCAAGCGTCATATGTTTGTACATACGGCAGTAAAATCGCACGAGTGTAAAGCATGCCAGAAGAAAAAAGCAAGAAATGAGGTCATTAATCATCAGCGTGTTCACTCAAACGATAGGCCATTCAAGTGCACTTTGTGTCAGAAAACTTTCAAACATTTGGCCAACCTTAAGGGTCATTTGACATGTCATTCCAAGGAACGCGGCTATAAATGTACTGATTGCGGTCAGTCATTTTCATACCAAAATGTCCTAAGGAGACACATGAAGGCGACACATTGGAAAGGGGACGAGACATTGTATATAACATGCATTTTTGGTTCCAAGCGTTTCCCCCACATTTACCAGCTTACTTGCCATTTGCGTGTACATACCCGTGAACGGCCATATGACTGTGAACTGTGCGGAGAATGTTTCTCGCACAGTTCGACATTACTTGCCCACAATCGTATTCACTCCGACACGAAACGATTCAGATGTGAAATTTGCATGAAGGAGTACCGGCACCCGGCAACTTTAAATGTCCACATGACGGAACACACGGGAGAACGTGCGTACAAGTGCACTTTTTGCCAAAGTAGTTTCAGCAACTCCGGAAGGCTCAGGTACCATGTCCATTTAAAACAATGCCGCACATTATTATCTTAGTCAGATTGCAGGACATCATTTAAGTCTTCTCGAACACTGAAGCACAAGCAAAGAGTACATGCGGACAAGATTTAATTTTGATTGGTTGTGTATTCCATTTGGAAGATATACCATTTGTACACAACCCTACAATTGGATCAATACAACCAATATATGTTGAATGGGAACATATATCCTGTCACTTGTATTTAGTGGTGAATTGCTTGAGACGGCACATTTTACCCCAATAATATTTTGTACATTTTTGCACCTATTTTATTTTTAATTCTGATTGTTTAACTAAACTTAATTCAAAAAATTTATAATTTTATAATGTGTTATTTGTATTTAATGGAGGCCGAGAAGCTAATGCTTCGCTTCAGATATGTTCGGGAAAAAGTTTTGAATGTATCTCAAACCCGTCTAATTAAAGTTAATAAAAGTCATTTTTACTTTTCTTTGTCAATCAATTGAATTTATCATAATTACTATTGTCTCATAACATTTAGTTTTATGACAGCAACCGTGATAAAATAATCCTGCTTGGATGGCCATCTTGAGCTTCATATCAAAAGCCTTACAAGCTCTTTCAAGTGATGGATATTATAGCACGTAGAAATTAGTTTTCTTTGACATACAAAATTACATTTTATTAGCCTTTCATTCATCTACGCAACCTTTCAACTAGAGAATGAATGACTTTATATGATCGTTCGCTACAACGCAAAAATCAACCAAAGACAAACATATTGTATTGTGGTACACATAGATCGTTGGTACACATTGGAATTCTGCTAGAACAACCTATTCCAAATTAAATGCGAATAAACATATTTACATATTTACTAGATCAATAGGGAGACAGTGACGAGCTATTTTTTATTATTATATTAAATATTGGATAACCGAAAAGCTCTAGTTATTATATTTAGTCGCAAGTGTATTTTTTGTGGACGAGTGTAGTGTGATATCCTTAAACCTATAACAAATCCCAGAATGTCTTTGCCGAAGGTTTGCCCTTTCTGTATGAAAACAGAGACAGCAAATTATAAGCTTGAAACGCATATAAGATCCCACATCAACGAAAAGCCGTATCTATGCACAAAGTGCAAAAACTGCTACGCTTCAAAGTATGAACTGCAGAAGCACGAGAAAACACATGTTGAAAACAGGGTTCATTCAGCTGTCTGCACAATATGCAATATAGATTGTGGAAGCAACAGACAATTAGAAATCCATAGCAGCAAGGCCCATCCAAACTTTAAACAATTTAATTGCGGATCCTGCCAACTATCCTTTCACAAGAGGCGCTCCCTTCAAAATCACGTGAAGGCTGTGCACCAAAAGGAAGGACGACACAAATGCACATTCTGCTTGAAAGCGTTTTTATTGAAGTCACACATGGAGGATCATTTTAGAACCCACACTGGTGAGAGACCGTACCGTTGTTGTACATGTGGACAATGGTTCAGTGTGAAGTCTAATCTGAGGAGTCACATGCTGGTCCACTCTGGGAAGAAATCGCATGAATGCACAATAAAGGGTTTCGAACCGCATGGCAGCTGAGACTTCACGAGGCTGTACACTCCAGTGATAAACCCTATAAGTGTCAACTGTGTGTGAAGGCCTTCAAATGGTTGCTAGGTCTAAAGCGTCATATCACAAGTCATACCAAGGAGCGCGCTTATAAATGTACAGAATGCTGCCAATCATTTGCTGACTCAATAAGTGTAAGGAAGCACATGAAGACGAGCCATGGGATCGGAATGGACATACTATTTAACTGCATCTTTTGTTCCAAGACTGCCTCAAAAATGGATAACATTATTCAACATACACGTTCGCACATAGGTGAAAAGCCCTACTGGTGCAAAATTTGTGGAAAAAGTTTCTGCCATAGTTCGACGTTACTTTCGCACAACCGTATGCATTCCGGCTCGAAACCATTCAAATGTGAAATTTGCATGAAACACTTTCGACATGCAGCCACCCTGAAATATCACATGACAGAACACACAGGAGAACAACCGTACAAGTGCACATTTTGTCAACGCCGTTTTAGAGTAAGGTCAACAATGCGTACCACCTTAAAAACACGACCACCTTTGATTTTGCATATTTATGATTTGATTGATGTACCATAGCGTAAATGTAATATGTGCCAAGTTTCAGCTTCCGGATGTCTCTCATGTGGTGGTGGGGGCGTGTTGCTGGTGGTGACCCCGAAAAAATGGAAAAACCTATATCTCTAGAATATTATTTTAGATAGGATCACGATAATTTGGGATATGATGTGAACCAATAAGGTGCATTTAATCGTCAGATATCTTGTCCATTGGCCAATATCTTCATGGTTTAAAACAACATTTTCGCACTTTTTTGAATACTTTACTTTTTTCGCGAGCTGTCCCATTTCCATAAACCAATTGTTAGGCATCTAACATATTGCACTCGGTAGCATTTTTTGTGCTCTATTTGGTGCAGGATACCCCGAAGCATTCGGACTTTTTGTTACGGAAATATTTTCAAAAAATGTTAAAAACCCGCTCCGATTTGCCACATTTCCACATTGACGCCCATGTATTTTGGTCATTCCAGCAGAACAGAAAACATCCAGTAGTTTGCTGAGCAACCCAGCATCAAAAGTTGTAAATGGTAATAGTTACAGCTGCTGGTTTTGGCATTTACGCCAGAACAAGATTCATGCTCCAGTCATTATGACAAATCGTAATATTATACAGAAAAACACTGCCCACAGACAAATCGAGAAACGAGCATTCCAATAAACTACTGGGCGTTTTCTGTTCTGCTGGAATGACCAAAATACATGGGCGTCAATGTGGAAATGTGGCAAATCGGAGCGGGTTTTTAACATTTTTTGAAAATATTTCCGTAACAAAAAGTCCGAATGCTTCGGGGTATCCTGCATCAAATAGAGCACAACAAATGCTACCGAGTGCAATATGTTAGATGCCTAACAATTGGTTTATGGAAATGGGACAGCTCGCGAAAAAAGTAAAGTATTCAAAAAAGTGCGAAAATGTTGTTTTAAACCATGAAGATATTGGCCAATGGACAAGATATCTGACGATTAAATGCACCTTATTGGTTCACATCATATCCCAAATTATCGTTATCATATCTAAAATCATATTCTAGAAATATTGGTTTTTCCATTTTTTCGGGGTCACCACCAGCAACACGCCCCCACCACCACATGAGAGACATCCGGAAGCTGAAACTTGGCACATATTACATTTACGCTATGGTACATCAATCAAATCATAAATATGCAAAATCAAAGCTGGTCGTGTTTTAAGGTGGTACGCTTCGTTGACCTTACTCTTAATAAGCCAGCATCGTTGAAGTACCATGTACATTCCAAACATTACAAAACGGAATTCCCTTGTTCAAATTGCCCGAAATCGTTCAAATCTGTTGAAAATCTTAGACGACACAATCAAGACGTACACGGGAAGCGCATTGAATCGTAAATGTATTGCACACTCCGTTTGGACGAAATATGATTTTATAGACATATGATGTTAGGTCAATCGATACAACACACCTTGAGAATCAGCAATAATAATAATTGTAATTTACATTTATTTTTTGGGAAGGTATGTATATGACTCGACATGAATACTAACAGTTATATTTATATTGCTGTATGTTATTTCTGAAGACACAATTTCCGTACTTAACTTATCATATTCTGAGTACGCGCATTAACTGTTCATTATGTTAACCATTACAATTTGTAAAAAGTATCTGAAATTATTTAGTTTGTCTGAAAGCTTACAATATTTTTTTAGTAATTACAATTAAAGTTATTAAAATTTGATTTTGTATTTTACAATGCATTGGCAATCATCCGCATTAGAACATTTTATTTTAAAAAATTCAGTTAACGTGGAGAGTTGTTATTTATGGAAAATTTAATATGCAATGTATTGATGACCATCCGTGTAATATATACGATTTAAATGCATCCTGCTATTTGCAATGATAACGTATTCGCAGTAACCAACTTGGAGTTAGGAAGTAATCCATTTAAAATCAATAATTTCGTTTGCATAAGATTTAGAAGAACACATCTAAATTCACGAAAATAGAGCGGGCATTCCCACAATTTATGATTAGCGCACAGGTGAATGTAACACGTTTTGCACTCAAGCTATTTGAATACTATTTTTGATTCTGCAGCGTTACCAAATCTTCCGAACCATGTGTCTGTAATCATAATGTTTCGACATTGTATTCGCTTTGTTTACACTGCCTGATTTCAAAATAGGTCACTATAATAGGTTCTAGTAGTAAATCGGGTTCCAATGGGTGATGAGCTTTTATCATATAATCCATGAGATCAGATTCTATAATCATGTATATTCATACATATTTATTAGATCAAATCACGTGCAGACATTCGGTGGCGTATTAAATTATAACATCGAAATTCGAATTAATCACCTGCATAGATTGCTCCTATCTAATTGTTTGTGTACAAGATAGGTTCAGCATATTAGTCGGTTGTGACGACATATTCTCAAATACTGAACAGTAACCGTAAAAAGTGCTAATTTCCACCCGCCGACGTCTTTAGCTCGTCCGGTTCCCACGCAACACAAAACTTTTCCTTTGTATATAAATTAAAGCATAACATTATTCGACGTTGGCATGGAGACCAACAAGGAAAGTTATTTTTACTTATAGTCGCGGTCACTCATCCCAACTTTGCCGATCATATAAACGATCGAAAAGAGGAATATCTTCATGACTATACTAAACAGAGGAAATGGAAAATCATAAAAATTGTGTATCACGTCAAGTTTCGAAATTAATTCCGAATGCCACATAGGATATTCTTGTTACAAATGCGATTTTTCGCGCTGTTGAGGTATTTCATGATGTAACAAACGTTAAATTCTCCATTGACGAACTTATAAAATATACCTAATCTATGAATATGAAGCTATCATCAATATAATGAATTAATTTGCATGATAGCTGGAGCATGATACAATAAATGTTACAATTCAAATGATAATTCCAGATTTAGTTAAACGAATAAGGCATCTAATTATTTCACATGATTTCATTTCATAACGCATATTCCAACCAGCGATGCAAACCGTTTCAGTCTTTCTTCACAACACTGTAGTAGCTTTATTCACTCTTGTGCGGTGTAATATTAATTATTTGTACTTGAGCTTCACTACTGTCTTTCTGTCCATGTTGCAGACATCCAATTGCCTCAGATATGGTAGTCATCTTTGAGGAACTTGAATGTGAAAGTGTTGACAATATTTCTCCGAAAAAGGCGGATTTTGTCTTTGCAAAAATCCTTAACAAATTGGCCACCTGATGACCTAAACATATGCACCAACAAGATAAAACTATAGTCGACTTTATCTTTCATGTTTTGTAACAACTAAATAGCATTGGTGATGTTTGCAATTTTTTGCAAAATCTGTGCCAGAATTATAAAACTTATTTTAAAAACTCTGCATTTGCCTTGACTGCTGACTATTTTGTTTGATGCAAAGAAGTAGTATTTTCTAAATAACGAAAGTTCAGCGACATTGATTTCTTGTGTATTTATAGTTCTTATTAGCACCTTTATTTGTATGCGCCCGCATTGGATCAAATGCAATTATATTGCAATTGTCCCGAAAAAGGGAAACTGTTAACATGTTACCCTGTTACTTTATCAACAATATATGCTTTCATATGAAATGACTGCAATGTGCATTGCGAATTGATATCGATGGAGATTGAATCAAATTATCAATGTCACTAGCGGTATTAATGGTCACGTAATCAAATGCAAACTAAATTGATGGAATTCTTAAAGTTATAAATATCATTTCGTTGTTAGGCCTTATTTCTCTTCCAACAAAATACAACTTTAGATGTACAACCGGTTTTGCGTACCATCAATCTGATGTAAGTAATTTTCTGGATGAAGAAAAATAGCAGCGAAATGGCGTATTGCAATTGCATACTGTATCGAGAGTTAGTAACGTGAGTTAATTACCACTGCCCTTGCTTTCACTATTGACTGCTTATGCTTGAATGGATGGCATCAGAAACACAATTATTGAAGTAGAATGGGGACCACAATTTGATCCGACAGTGTAAATGACACACCGAGAAACGTATAATGCAACTAATGTCATGTTTCATGGATTTCCTTGTGCGAAAGGGCAACCGAAATACTTAATAAAGGCGTTTATTTTACACACTAGATGAGGTCTCAAGTAAATAAGTTGCATTGCTCAGAAATAGTATGCTAACTTTATTCACACGTGTTCCAAGAAAACTTTGTTGCAAATATTGTGCCAAAAATGTACTCCAGTGCGCTGATCATTTTCTTTCATTACTATACTTGGAAACGTTTCACAAATAATTGCTAGCCACTATAGAATATTTTCTCTTACTGCAGGTTACTGGCTCGAGCGACCCGGGTGGAATGCGTAATTATGGTATGTGATTGTTGTTAACACATTTCTTAAGCTAATTATTGAAAACTTCCAGTACTTATTCCTGAATGACTTGGCTTTGTGATTGTACTAATACAAAAGAGTAATGGAGCATGCAGTTGAAAATTTTCGTAAACTGAATGCTACAGAACATACATGCCATAAATAATGGAAAGTAGGTACACAATGTACAACGTCAAGTATGCACAATAGTATCTGAAGACCGCTGTTGTATATGTTGCAGGTGTAATAAAATGGAGATGAGAACGGAAGATCATAAAGAACTTTACCATTGTTCAGACTTTATTTTAAATTGGTTTAGCACATCTACCCTGACGGGACAGTCGGTCTCTTCCCACGCTAGGAATGTACACTTTGTTATTTAATTCCGCACCTCCATGCGCAAAAAAGATGCAAGTGCAAGTTCATAAGTTGGACGAATGCTGCACTCCAGTAGAACTTCCCTAAATGCAACCTTGTATTCTTTCTCCGAAGATATAAATGGTCTTTCTACAGCTGCATTGCGTGCTCTAGAATGACTGATGCGATACAATTAAATGTCAAGTTTGGAATTTCGCTTCCACATAATAGTGCTTGCCCACGTTTAATGTTTGGACATTTACAGATAGAAAATGTGCAGTTTCAACGCTTGTAAAGGTTGACAAAAGTAATGAATGAATAGTAATTTAGCAACGACATTTTTTTTTCATTTGAGCTTTCAATTATAATATCTCAAAACTAAACTCATGAATTTATTAGCTCACTAATCAAATTATTTAACAATCACATTTGTCACTATGTGACGCCGTTTTGCAGAAAAATATCCCATTAGTCGTGAGCTAGAAACACAGATCAAATACCTCCAACCTTCGAGAATAATTTTTGATGAACATCTGTCGTGAAATGTAGTATTGATGCAACAACTGACATTGTTCAAGGATCTTTGGAATTTAGCACGAATTCGTTTGGAGAAGTCTTCAAATAATGAAGTTGTTTTAGTAGACGTGAATGTAGTAATAGTGATATATGCAATGATTAAACGTTATTACATATAGCCAAACGTAAAATGGAAGCTGAAAATGTGTACCCCCAGATTTTTGACAGTTGCTACGGCTATGATAGGTTTAATAATAAATATTTCTACTCGGGCGTTCCCAGTGACTTTCCGTCAATGTTGATGATTTTATTTAAAAATCCAACTAACCGGTTGGATCGAACTTGTGCGGATGACGGTTTCCACGTTTAGTTGCCCATCACCGCTGAAAGTCATCAACAACTGCAGATCCGAGAAGAAATGCTGAATTTTGCTAACAATGTTTACACTTAAAGAATTCAATATTTTGTTGCTTTCAACAGTTTCCAAATTTGTTTTTGGAAAGGGCACATTTTTTTGCTGATGCTTGAAAGAGTGTTTTTCTGTCAGGGATTTCAACAATAGTGGTATTATGATTCCGCGTCTTTGGGCACAAAAAGAAGAAAGTACAAGCAAATAAGTTGCAGTAGTGCTGCGATCTGGGTGCACTTGACTACAGGAATTGTAGAAGTGTATCAATCTACGCGCTGTAAGTAATTTATTATATACTTTGCCGCTTATTGTAAGTGCAGGTTGCAGTTCTGGATCTTTTTTAGATGTGTGGCAAAGTAATTGCTGTTGAAGGAAACTGTTTAATTCTCTCATTTTCCACATTTATGAGGTCGGGGAACAGACCGTCGCACAAAATAAACATAATGGATAATAAAACCCTTCATATGATTTCGTCCAAATGAAATATACATGTTACGCATATTCATCTGAAATTTCCCATTAAATTTAATTTGTGGTATAATAAGAGTTGTGTAAATTTATGTTTAGTAAATTTAATGAAGCCGGAAAGTCAACTTGTATATAATTGTGATTGTAATCCTATAATGATATAAATGAGCGAAAATTGTATTTTACAATTTCCTATGGTTATTTCTTTTCAATTGACGTTCTTAAGATTAAAATGCTTACCATTTTAATTAAATAACATGTAACGTTACAAGTATCACCCTGAAAGTTAATGCAAACTCCGTAAGGTATTGGTGAATATGTACCCGTAATTCTGTGGAAACTGTTGTGAATAAAAGCTCCCGACAAATTTATTAGCTACTTTAAAGTCAAGGAAAGTTGAATTTCTTTCACAAATGTAGCCCATCAAGCTGTAGGTATATTTAACGTATTATCTAAGGCTATTTAAATACTACTTCTTGTTAAACATATATCCGTAATTGGAACAAATCAATACGTGGTGTTTACATGAGGCATGTCCCGTTGTCATGTTGCCAAGCTACTACAATCGTCAAAATGTGTCGCAAAACGACGCACAGATTTCCAATAGGCAAAAATTATTTGGTAATGTGTTAAGCAGTTATTTGTGCCACAAAAGTAAAATCAAAAAAATTCTTAATGTCAAATTATAAAAAAACTCCTGATCTACAAGCTGAATTATAATATCAATATAATGGCTTAATTTATATTCTAGACTGAATATACAATAAACGCTACCTTTCAAATGAGTATTTCACCTTCATTACACGAACGAGCCATGCAATTTTTAACAGTGTCCTGGAAGTCACAGTTTCAGATAATGTCGCAAACAATTACGTAAGGTCGTTCTTCTGAACAAGAGAGTAGTTTTAATCACCAATGAGTGGTTTGCATTGAATATTTAAACTTGGGCGTTTGCAGCAACCTTCTGCTCCGGCTGATGATTTTCCACAAACTTAGATGTAGCCACTGAAGGCGATTAAGTTTGATTGAAAAGGGTTGTAATGTTTCTTCGAGATTCAAGTGTTGGCATATGCCAAACTCAAACACTTCCTAGGACTGCAGGTCACTCAGACACTGAGCACCAGCACAACAAAAAGCCGACTTAAACTTTGATGACCTTTTGTCAATTCACCTAAGTTACTTTTGCTAGTTTTGGCAACAATTTCTCACGTGATTTATAAAATTATTTAAGAAAAGTGAATTCGACTTGACTGCTAGGCTTGATACAATAAAGTAGTGTTCTGAAGGCAGTGAAATCCTGAGTGACATTAATTTCCTTTCAGTTTATCTCGTTCAAGCACACTTCAACGTATTTGTGACAGCATAGTTCGCACTACAAGGAAACTGCAACTGTGTCGAATAAAGGCGAACCTTTAGCATCCTTCCCTTTAATTTTATCAGTAATACAAAGTTTCATATGAGATTACTTAAAACCACATTACGATTTAATACCGAAGGTGGATAATGTAGCTGTAAAACGGTCGCGTACATTATTGACTGTCAATTATTAAAATACAAAAGAAATTTAGAATCCATAATGGAACAAGTATGATTCGTGGTAATGCTTCTCTGCAGACAAGTAAACACTTTTCCATGCAGAATATAAACGTGCACATTCCATCTCCTTTTACCTATTTTATCTCTGGAGCAAAAGAGAATTAAAATTGCGTACTACTATAACATGTTTTATCAAGAGAGTATAATGTGCATTTATTGGTGTGTATCAAAAAGCCAGAATCCGAACATCCACAGTCCAAAAAACCACAACTCGGAAAATCACGGAAATTGTTATTAGAATGGCTTTGTTGGTGTTAGGTTAGGTTAGTTTAGGTAAGGTTGGGTTAAAAAAGGAAAGCAAAGTGTACGGTTAATCGTATTTTTGATTGTGGCTTTTTGGACTAGTGGCTTTGTGATAGCAATCGCATATATTACCTTTGATTTGTTAATGAAAATACGTAGAAAGTTATAAACTCCCTACTAATGAGTTTAATGCACATGTGTATCAGAATATCTTGACCAGGTGCTGATACATATGTGTAAAATGGAGTTTGGAATTTTAATAAGTTAATCTGATTTTAACCCCGCCCCCAGTCCTGTTACGGGTCCGCCTTCGCAGGGTTCCCGATAAATATTTATTATTTTATATTTCTTCACATAAGCAATTGGAAAAAGTAGTATCAAAATTGTTGTCTGTTTAACAGTTACATTTTCTCAATATATTGTGGTTTACAATTTCTCCAAAGACATTATCCGTTAACCTATATTTTGGTTATGGTATTAGTGCCGCTGCAGTTCTTCTCCATCCATCACATACATTCATATAGCAACACTCTATATTTATAATACTAATCTACAATTACGTCTCAATTTTCCTCGAAGGATTTAGCAGGGGGCGAACATGTACCAGTTACACCCCATGTTAAATTGTTTCTAAAGTTGTTCAATGTATCCCATGCTAAACTACCATCGTCACAAAAATGTTACCCCTGCTAAACCCAATGATAAATCCTCACAAAAAATTTACCCCATATTAAACCCTATGTTAAGTCGTTGCGAACCCTCACTCTTGCTAAATCCCATGTAATGCTAAACCCCGTGTTATTTAATTTAATGCTAAACCCCGTTTTGATGTTTTTAATGCCAAACCCCCTGTTAATTAACTTAATGCTAAACCCCGTTTTAATTACCTTAATGCTAAACCCCGTTTTAATTAACTTAGTGCTAAACACCCCGTTAATTAACTTAATGTTAAATCCCGAGTTAATTTGCTTAATGCCAAACCCCGAGTTAATTTATTTAATGCTATACACCGAGTTAATTCATTTATTGATAAACCCCGTGTTAATTTATTTAATGCTAAACCTCGTGCTAATTGATGTGAAGCTACATTCGTGCTATATACTTTTGCCATTATGAATCACATGGTAATAGATTAACGTTCGAAGCCTCGCCATAAGTTTCTTTCTAAGTCAGCTAAACCCAATCTTTTTACGCCGAAAGAATTTTACTCAAGAAATTTGTGACAGGGGCTGAACACGACGCAGGCCGCAGGTCTGCGGTGTGTCCGCCACGTGCCTCGTGTCGTATCTCATTATAATTGCAAATCCCGTCATGATACTATTATAGAATTACTTTTACAGTTTTAACCAAGGATTTAGTATGGGGCGGGCATGTACCTGCTAAGCCCCATGTTAAACTGTAACTCTTGCTAAACCGTTTGTTATCATATACCGCACACAGTATTATTCATGTTCAAACGTTACAAAAAGGTTATCCCAGGTATACCCTATGCTAAATCGCAGCAAAAATGCTGCCACGTTAAACGTTAACTAATGTTAAACCGCGTGTTAATTTACTGAATCCTAATTCCTATGTAAATTTATTGAATGCTAATCCCCCTGTCATTTGATGCTAAACCTAGTGTTGATTCTTGGAATGCTAGACCCCATGTTATTTTGTTTAATACTAACTATCGTGCTTATATATTTCATGTTAAGCCCCGTTTGAATTATATTAATGCTAATTCCCCTGTTGCTGTATTTAATTTTAACCCAGTGCCATTTTATTTAACGCAAAGGTCAATTTCATTTATCCAATGCCAAGGCAGATATTAATGTGTTATGATAGAGGCCATGCTGACTTGTGGAATGTGTAGAATACAACGAAGCAGAATACGACGCATGCCATAGGCCTGCGGCGTGTCATACACCTAAGGTCCTAATGCCTAATAAGCATACGATACATATGCACGTGCTGCCATTTACACCACACGCCCTACCGTTTACAATAAACGTACTACAGTTTACACAACTTCCCGTTTACTCGACTCGCCAAACGGATTATTTTACAAACCCTACCGTTATTCCACTCGCCCTACCGTTTACTCTACACGCCTTTCCGTATACTCTACACGCCTTTCCGTATACTCTACACGCCCTATAATTTACTCTACACGCCCTATAATTTACTCTACACGCCCTATAATTTACTCTACACGCCCTATAATTTACTCTACACGCCCTATAATTTACTCTACACGCCCTATAATTTACTCTACACGCCCTATAATTTACTCTACACGCCCTATAATTTACTCTACACGCCCTATAATTTACTCTACACGCCCTATAATTTACTCTACACGCCCTATAATTTACTCTACACGCCCTACCGTTAACTCTACACGCCATACCGTTAACTCTACACGCCATACCGTTAACTCTACACGCCATACCGTTAACTCTACACGCCATACCGTTAACTCTACACGCCATACCGTTAACTCTACACGCCATACCGTTAACTCTACACGCCATACCGTTAACTCTACACGCCATACCGTTAACTCTACACGCCATACCGTTAACTCTACACGCCATACCGTTAACTCTACACGCCATACCGTTAACTCTACACGCCATACCGTTAACTCTACACGCCATACCGTTAACTCTACACGCCATACCGTTAACTCTACACGCCCTACCGTTAACTCTACACGCCATACCGTTAACTCTACACGCCATACCGTTAACTCTACACGCCATACCGTTAACTCTACACGCCATACCGTTAACTCTACACGCCATACCGTTAACTCTACACGCCATACCGTTAACTCTACACGCCATACCGTTAACTCTACACGCCATACCGTTAACTCTACACGCCCTACCGTTAACTCTACACGCCATACCGTTAACTCTACACGCCATACCGTTAACTCTACACGCCATACCGTTAACTCTACACGCCATACCGTTAACTCTACACGCCATACCGTTAACTCTACACGCCATACCGTTAACTCTACACGCCCTACCGTTAACTCTACACGCCCTACCGTTAACTCTACACGCCATACCGTTAACTCTACACGCCATACCGTTAACTCTACACGCCATACCGTTAACTCTACACGCCCTACCGTTAACTCTACACGCCCTACCGTTAACTCTACACGCCATACCGTTAACTCTACACGCCATACCGTTAACTCTACACGCCATACCGTTAACTCTACACGCCCTACCGGTTACTCCACACGCCATGCCGTTGGTGCCGATATTTGTGCAAATAACATAGTCCCTTAGTTTAGATTAGTTCAATAACAGTTGTCGCGATGAAGAACGGTGACACAGAAATGGGAGTGACCAAACCTTGCAGATTTGGTTAGTGTTGATACAATTCTCTGATATGTGTAAACGGTGATGCACCGTGTAAAGGATAACTTCAAAAAATATGCGTTTACTTTTACCGCGACGACATCTTTGAGGATGAAGTGTAAATGAATTTCTGTGGCGGTCTCTCTATTTTCACAGGAAATGAACCTAAAATGCTTGGTCACCACTTTTCGTACCGATTGCAAAACCAACATACCCGTAATATTATACGCCGAATTAATTACGATACATTAAATTTACTTTTTTCTCTTATGTGGTTGTGGGTGATGCTTTTATTTTTCATTTTTGAAAATAATTAATACATGTGGCAAACTGCGCGCATTGGGCTTTTTAATTTAATTGGTAACGTTCTATAAACCGCATGGCGGCTCTAGTGTGTACTAAAATTTATTTACACTGAGTTCCTGACGTACGATGAAGCAATGTGAAATAGTGCCAAATGCAGCCGTAATCAAGGTCGACTTAGGCACAGAATATGCGAGTCTTGACTAGAGCTGGTTGCAAACAGCAAGCCTAAGCCCGCAGCTTGCGCTTGCCTGCGTTTACCCGCAAACGCGGGCGGGCGGGCCTGAAAAAATTCCCGACTTGCGGGTCGTTTCCGAAATATACTTTCAATTTTAATTGAATTTCAATTTAGTAAGCACTGCTTTTTGTACAACATATTTCAACTATTTCAACATCACGAAAAGGTGACTAGGCGTTGAAGGAAACTCACCATTAGATCAATATTATTGAAAAAGATAATTTTAAATTATTTATTCTAAAATGGGGTCCGGACCGGGATTTATCATCCGTTCATTTAGAATGACACACCCTTAAGGGGACGTAGGTAGGAGAAGCATTGAGACAAGCTATGCTAAAGGTAATATCCTACAATGTTAAAAAGTGTGACATAGTTGGATGAGTAGTTCTAAAAAAATTGTCGGATTTTTGTGTGAAATCCTAAATGGACGATCCCGTAGACTGTTGTAATTACCAATTATGTCCAATTTAATAATTTCGTAATGTTCTAAACAGTAATTCGTTAATGTCATGTTATTAAAACAAAATTTTGAGTGGCTTAAATGAGGCCCGCGGTTACCCGCGGGTAACCGCGGGTACAAGTTTTCAATTTTTCTTTATACCTTGCGGGCAAGCGCAAGTAAGCCCGCGGGCACTTGCAAGCGCGGGCACGGGCGGGCTTACGGATTTTTCACGATCACCAGCTCTAGTCTTGACTAACGAATACAGATATCGTCGCTGCAATTATGCCAGTACTTTCCACCACTTTGGTGGTCAGTTATTTTTTCGATCGGAACTTTAAAGATTTAACTTCTACAAAATTTACGTAATGGTTCTGCATCGGATATTTAAACTAGAACGTCGCTCATTATTTCCAGCCGAGGTTGAATGGTTTTGTAACTGCAAATTCATTTAATGGACATGCTAGTCTGGATTGTGCTATCAATCAGTCATGTGCTACTTTTACTCTAAGCATAATTTCACTCGGATATAACCTAGTGAGGTTTAACGGAGAGCTGCAGAAACCAAACTTCATCCCAGACAACATCACCACCGCACCAGAGGGATTAAGTCATTTGCTTGGTATTAATCGGACAGTTGTAATGATCACACTGCTTGTGTTATAGTGTCAAGAGCAATCCAAAGCAGTGTTTTCTATCATAAATCATAGAAGAACAAATTACGACTCATTTGACCATATAGTCATTTTTATGGAAAAGTGAGCATTCGAAGTTCACTTTTGCTATACCAGTAGCCTCGTTTTATACACTGTTCTTCAGAAAATAAGAATATGGAATGGAAGATTGATACGGCAGTAGATTTGGACTACAATTATAGCTACTTCGGATTCAATTATGAATGTACTTAAAATATTATGCACGAATAACTCGAACATAATTGTACGGCGAAATGAGACGCAATATTTTTTTATGATTTCGGAAACTAAATATCAGTGACAAAGTAGCATATTTTGAGCACGAGAAATTACATGCTGGTTCATGTCAAAAATCCGGAAATACAAAAATCCGGAAATACAAAAATCCGGAATCAGATAAATCCGCAATCCAAAAATCCGGAATCACAAAAATCCGGAATCACAAAAATCCGGAATCCAAAAATCCGGATATTTGATCCACCCCATCCGCATTTTAATCTGAAAAATAGCATTCTTGCTTTGATCTCTCTATGAAAATTTCAGTCGACTGGTACCTCGAATAAGCGCTTCCTCACTTCAACGCCATATGAATGTTCACGTGGCCCATGTTATATGAGGACATAGTACGTAATGGCGTCAAAGGTGTGGTGGTTCTTGTTTTGTTATGAACTCGTAATACTACAAAATGTCCAGGCTTCAACGAATATGAACGTTTCAACTGCGTCAATCAATTTAGCTACATTCTTGGAATTATTATTGAGTATTTCAACATCTATTTCGGTTCGCTAAAATTTTTATCAATCGGCAAAATAAATTCATTATATTATACACAGTTGGGACTAAATATGCACCTGCATTGTATTATTTTTCACGCATCGTTTAGATTGAGGACGAACTTTTATTTTTAAATTTGAACGCCAAATTTGTATTTAATCAAAATTTCATAACCGGTAACGTCAATGGTTACGTATTAAGCATCGTTGCAGCTAACGATGCAGTGTGAAGTATATGAACTCCTGATAAGAAGTAGTTATCTGTGAGTCAATAACCATATTGCTAGCTTTTGCTTTCTTCAGTACAGGTCTTGTTTTGACAGCGGTGAAGAGATTTCTGTAACCTTACAAGCAGAGGCAGCGTAAGCGCAAATTATGATATCTTATCTTTTGTTTGTGGTCCCATTTTTTTCCTGGGAAATAGCCATTATGGGTAAAACGTTATGAAAGTCCATGCGGAATTTTTGAATACAAAGATGTACATGAACTGATGGGAAGTGAATTTAATAAATAACGCCATCGCACAACTTTGTTGGTACGTATGAAGTCGCGGAGCAAATAAACCACGCTTATCTAATTGAAATGAATGAAATTTTGGTTACCGGACCCCATTACAGAAGAGTACTCAAATACTACCTGCCGAAGAATTTGGTTCCATAGATGGAGGAAAATTAAAGTTGGTGGTTAAAGGTGACATTTGTTTATTTGTTGCAAAGTCACTCCGGTCATAATAATATCAGTGTATCATCACGGTTAGTAATAAGTTATAAATTGTTTCCATATAATTTACAATTGTGCTTTCCATCGTCCATGTGAATATAAGTCCGGCAGCATTTTTGGAAATTCCTCAATTCTGCAACTATTTACAATAGCCATATGTAAATATTCAATCAATCAACCCATCAATTATTTTTGGAAATGAACTATTCTTTTGGAATAGTTTACATGTATTTATGTTCATAAGTAGGCATTAGTTTACGGCATAGCGGATATTAATACCTAATGTTATAATTAATAGGTTACCTTGTAAAATTCAAATGTGATTCAAAGTATCACATTGTTAACAAAAAGTAAATGCGCATTCTCAGCTAGTACCAATCTTTGCGAACGTAATTTACACCTGTTAGCAGTAGAACATGTTAAAATCAAATCAATATTTAAACGATGGAAAAGTTTCACCTGAAGACAACTTACTGCCATTATAAAACATACCAAATTTGGTTCTTGGCCAGTAAGTTTTTTTCGAGATGTTAAAAATTAATCTGACTGACAGACGGGCCTCTATGCTACCATTTATATATAAATACTGACGAATATTCAAAGGCATTGAGTTTCCTTCGTGGCACAAGTAAATGCCAAAACTATGCCCATTATCTTTGCTATTTTTAGAGATTCAAGTGTACAATTCTTTTGTGCCGTACTTGAACAAAAGAGCAATAATATGGGTACAATTTCAGGTAAATTAATTGAATGGAGTAGATTTGATATTTTGGAATGTTCCCAAATTTGAACAAGTGACCATGTATCATACTGTCTTTTAATTTCAATTCCACAATGTTTCTAATCATACTAAAAATAAAAATTAGCATACTTGTTGTAACTTTTGACGACCGATCGTAGAGACACTAACCAATGACTTACTTTTTGGAGTAAAGGTTATGTTGTTAATTTAATGTATTGGTTTGTTCGAACAATAAATTGTCCTGCGGATTTATTTTTTCCTTTCAATTTCATGTTTCAAGCATAATCTCATTGCTTGTAAACAGTGAAGACATGATCACAGATAAGGACATAAAATGATTGTCACATAAAATAAGAGATCTATACGGCGTCAAGATGCCGGACATCGGTTCCGTGTTTCCAACAATGGTTTTTATACTGAAGAAAGCTTTTGTAGGGCAAAAAATGAACGAAAACGAACTACAATTTAGTTTGATTACTACTTTTCCCATTACCCGAGCAAAAGAGCTCGACAAACATATTTGATGGAAATTGCAAACGACAAGAAGCCTGACCTAAAATAGTTTTGGATACAAATGGCCAGCGCGATACGCAATTATATTGACATATATGGATACTTATAATTGCATTAATACTGTGTTAACCCCACGGAGGAATTGCAAATTACGGACGAAAGAAAGAACAGCAAGCTGAGGCCACCACCAATAACGGCTCTCTAGACGTACGCAACAATATTCCGTAATTTTAACGTTGTCATTAGTTCTCCGACCGTCAGCGAGAAATTCTCAAGTAGAGATCTCATGACGTTCCTTATTAGGGTTCACTGATATCCAAAAAAATTCCTATGCATACAAAAAAACGATCCTATCCATTACGTTTTAATTGATAAATTGAAATTAAATCAGTTTTCTTTTAAGAAAATAAACATTTTGATAATGATGCACTTAAATATTACATTGACAAGAAAAACTACTCCGCTCCTGCAATCTACATGTTTGAATTATTCCCTGCAACGGACGAGCTCAATCTTTTGTCATTAGCCCAATAACAGAGCGTTCATTCTGATAATGATCACAAGTGATTCATTGTTACTAGTTCCTACAGCATTAGTTAAAACGTGTTAGATCTTTCCACAACCAAAGCCCTTATCATAGCGTATACCAGTTTATAGGGCCAAAGTTTTTACATGTGCATTTCATTTAACGCTAACAACAAGGGCGTAGCCAGCCGATGAGCCAGGGGGGGCAAGCTTTTTGTCCATATATTATATAATGTAATAGGCCAGAGGACAGGCTTACGCATTGTTTTCTCAATACATTTCACCGTAAATTTGTAATTATAACTAAAAGTCAGGAAAATTAAAATCTGAAAACATCACACCCTTTTTTCGACTTTTTTCCATTTTATTTTGTACTCTATACGTAATACGTACTATATTTATTAGTATAGTAAAATTGACTTCCAGACCCGGAGCCAGAAAATAGCCGGATGATAGGGCTTCGGACACGTAAACTACAACGAGTGTGATATTTGATGAAATTATGTTAACCTACACTTTTAATATATACGATTTTATTCACTTCAGATTCCTAATTTACTCCCTTTAGTCAATTGAAATGCAAATGGGTACTAGATTCCGTTGAATACTTTTCATTTAAGCTCATTTAAGTAATTGAATTTACGACTGTATATATTGACACATTTGGAGATTATTGTGATATACCTAATTTTTGGTGTGATCAATAGTAGCTATAATCCCCCGGCGCATATTCCTTTTGAGGAAAAATAACTAACGCAACAGTGGCGTTCCGCGCAAAAGACGAAGAAATGAGTAGAAGAATGGAAATCCTGAGAAGACGTATTTGGCAACGGCACGTTTATTTTCACTGGCTAAAGTCCCATTGCCGCATTTATGAGTCCCGTTAGAATGTTTATTCAATATTTTCTCCATTTGACCATACCTAATCAATCAAAGTGACTAAATTTGCAGTTTAAAAGTTCTCGGTAAATGACGATACTACACAAATTTTAATAACAAATTGCACAATGAATTTTATTTCAAATTTGAATTCATCCGGATGTTGGTTTTAATTACGATTTCGGCGCCTCCGATAAAACTTTTCACTTCAACGATAGTGTGATTCAAATGCCCGATAAAATGATTGTTGGTACTCTGGTTTGCAGATGAAAAGCAAGTCTTATAGAACCGTATATCTGATTTATGTTTACATTATTCCTCGCGGTACATTATTCTAGTCTATAAGTCAATAATGGTAATTGAATTTCATGTAAACTAGAATGTATGTATTTAAATACTTCAATTAACTTGGGACACGAAAGGTAACTATTATGAGTACATGACATTCGCATTAAAGATGACATCTGAAACCCTAATTGAAACTGTTATAAACCACGCGTTCTCCAAAATTTCGTTAAAGTAAGTTCGTGCTAATCTTTCCTTCACATTTTCATTCTGGAAATTTCGGACATCGGACTTGCTGGCTACGTAGAAGTTAATATGATGATATTTCCCCGTACAAAATTTACGCAAAGAGTACCACAAGTTGGCTGAAGATATTTCACTTAGAATCGTGGCGCCGTTTATATATATTTTCATGCGAACATTTTTATGGCAGAACTGTGGCGAAATTGGATTGAAGCGAATACTTGTATATGAATTTTCAGTTCGAGGTCCACCAGAATTCCTAAGGACGGGTGATGCTGATTGCTGAAATAAGTTGCGACAGAAATCTGGCTATTACATAAAAAGAACGTTTTTCTACCAAATTATCTCAGATAAGTTTGAATTTCGAGCACATTAAGATATTGGAGAATTTGTTAAATCCGAATGATTTGGATATTCTATTCGCTTAATGGATTCCCGGCAAACAGGCACACTCCAACAGATTTGTTTAATCAAACTATCAAACAAAGCGTGGAAGTTTTTTGGAAAAGGAGATTTGGTGGGCCTGGAAATTCTGTAGACCAGGAAAATGTTGTGGACGACTAAAATGCTGTAGTCTTGTAAATTATGTAAACCTGGAAATTTTTGTGGAGCTGAAAATTTTGTGGACCCGGAAAACTTTCTGAACTAGGGAAATTTTGTGGACCATGAAAAATTTTGTGGACCATGAAAATGTTGTGGACCATGAAAATTTTGTGGACCAGGAAAATGTTGTGGACCATGAAAATTTTATGGACCGTGGAAACTTTGTGGACCATGAAGATTTTGTGCAACATGAAAATTTTGTAGAACAGGAGATTTTGTCAAACTAGAAAGTTGGTAGGATTGGAAATTTGGTCTCTGAGCTTGTTCCAAAATGTTCACAACACATTATGATTAAGGACAAATGGTTGGAAGACATGCCGTCAGTTGCTGATAGGCTCAATCAGAATGGAACTAATGCTGAACGGTTTACATATTTTAACAACTTGCATCTGAATCGTCAACAATTTGATGGCAATTTTAAATAAGTTCTAATGACAATCGAATGAAAATGTGGGGATTCGTTTGATATTTTATATCCCGAATGAAGTCATTTTCAGTGATTCCTCTTATTAGCGCGACCTTATTCTTTCCTTTGTAAAAAGGCACTTTTGCACATGGAACAATGGAATAGAGTTTATATTGGTACTATATCACATTACCATGCACATTAGAAATCGTACCTGAGTATCGTACGTATAGGTACATATTGGTACTCAGGTCCAGTGGTGATGCACGGATTTTGAAAGTACATTTTGAGTAGGTTACCGCAGTGTTCCACGACACGATGCATGCTATGTCCAGGTGGGGGAAGTGAAATTCTAGAGTGGATTTGTTCCAAAAAATGAAATTTATTCTGAAAATAATTTTTTCTACGATCAATAAATAATTTGTAAAATGCGGTGAAATTTATTATAATTATATAAGATACAAACCATTTGGCTACCAAATTTTGGCAAATAAGTATTTTTGTAATTATTAACCCACTAGGTGCCTAAAACAGAAAATAGTGCCTAAAAGAAGCTTGCAATCCGAATGCTGTTCCACAATGCATTAAAGTGTCATCGTATGGCTTAACTAAAATTGCAATAACATATCAACTCCTTAGGCGATGTCTGGCTACAATGGATTAAGAGCCAATTATATTAAACCGTAGTCAAAATTTAACAAGCTCAGCGTAAATATTTTTCCAAACATTTTCAGATGAGTTTATATCAATAGTTGTTGAATTAATTTCAAAAAATTGACTACATTTTAACGTTCCCCAATAATTCACGTTTTTATTGTTCATTATGTAAATGTTGTTGTTCTCTTAAATTGTAAGGCACAAATACAACGCAAAATATCTTGTACGATTACATTCGATTGCATGAATATACACTGGTATGCACTTAATTTTCAGTATGTCATATGAAGCTGCTGAGCCAACAACATGTGCTGAAAATTACAATATTTTAAGTTTTTATAATAAGGTTGATTTTTTGTATTCAGCGACAAATATTTAAAGTTGTTGCAAGAGGTATATCATCGGATGAATTAGATATACATAAATAATTAAAGCATTACCCAATACAATAAACGCATTTGATCTTGTAACACTATATTTCTTTCAAATATTTTCAGTTTGTCGCAAGATTTTTTGTTTGTTTCAGTTGGTATGGCATGATATCAAAGCGATATTTCAAACTGAAATAAATACGAAAGTAATGAAAAGAAAATGCAATGATAAATGTTTATAAAACGCAACGACACGCTTTCTTTAAAGTAGTTACATAGTTTTTAAATTTTTGAACCACGTTCGGTAAAAATATGACTCAAGTCATTTCCCCCCTGGCTTAGCCAGGGGGGGGGGGCAATTGCCCCCTTTGCCCCCCTGGCTACGCCAGTGTCTAACAAAATCCGCTTGGGTGCATGCGGACAATTGTGCTCATAACATATACAAAAATATAGTGCGCTTTTATGATTATGGTAAGCATGAATGGAAATTATATTGGCGCACACTACCGTATCGTTAACATACTTGATAGTTATTGTCAATAGACCTATACATAATTTCTGTAGCTTAAAAGGAAGAGTCCTGGTTCTTATGGAATAAACGAATGAACATACAGAAAAGATATTTTTAGACACTACGCAATTTCTACAAGAACGTACAATCAAATCACGTACGCAACGCTAAAAGGATTGTATTCATATGCATGCAAAACGATGGCCCCCTGAAGTATCAATAACCTGAATGCATTCGACCAAAAATAAACCTGACAGACTTGGACGCTAGCATTTTCAAAACCAAAGTAGATGCATTGAACGGCATAAATGCTACAAGCTCCTAAAATATTTTACGTTGCTCGCATGTCCAAAAGTGCAACGTTCGGTAGCGATATGTATTATGTATCTATCATTTCCACATGTTCTATGTTTCTGTGTGGATAAATTAAATGAGTGCTTGTTGCACCGTGTCGTATGGATAGCATAAATTGCCATTCCTTTGATATTATCATTGTCAGTACTGAAATTGAATTACCTTATTGAGGTATGTATACTGTATCAGGAAAACGGTATCACACAATAGTACGAGTAAGCTCTCACAGGACAGTATACGTCGAGATATTACATTTTGAAACTCTCATCATGCCACAGAAGAACATCATTTGCCTCTTCTGTGGGAAGCAGGAAACCTGCAGCGCTAACCTTGAGAAGCATATGCTATCTCATATCAATGAAAAACCTTATTTCTGTACAAAGTGCAATAATTGTTACTCTTCAAAGTGGGGATTGGACAAACATTA
The DNA here is from genome assembly GCA_004115045.4 of Sinella curviseta. NCBI lineage: Eukaryota > Metazoa > Arthropoda > Collembola > Entomobryomorpha > Entomobryidae > Sinella > Sinella curviseta. The sequence goes on along the minus strand of CM023201.3, from coordinate 9,744,982 downwards.
GAAAGCACATGTTGAAAACAGGGTTCAGTTCTCTGTCTGTTCAGTTTGCAATTGCGAATTCAATAGCAACAGACAACTGGAAAGTCACAGTAACACGATGCATCCGAACGTTAAGTAGTTTAGTTGTGGATATTGCCAGCAATCCTTTCAGTGGAAGAATGCACTCCAACGGCATTTAATAATGGACCACAAAATGGAGAGACGACATACATGTCCATTGTGTGGGAAGGCAAATTTTTTGAAGTCTCATTTGGAGGAGCACTTAAGAACCCACACTGGCGAAAAACCGTACCGCTGTGAAACGTGTGGTTGGCGGTTCAATATTGCTGCTCATTTAAAACGTCATATTTTGGTACATTCTGGCGAGAGGGCGCATTAATGGGCAGCCTGCAATAAGAGATTTAACACTAAGGGAAATCTCACACGCCACCAGAATGTCCACTCCAACGACAGGAGCTTCAAGTGGAGCTTGTGTCCGAAAGCTTTCAAATCATCGGGCGACCTTAAGTACCATATGATAAGTCATAACAACGAACGCGATTGTAAATGTACAGTATGTAACCAAGCATTTTTCTATCCGAAAGTTCTAAGGAGGCACATGACGTCGGTACATAACACGTGGAAACAGTGGATTCCACAGCCGCTTGGTGTTACTAAGTCTCCCTGTAATGACGTGAAGCAAATTGCGCACCATGCTTGATTCATTGTAGCAGCTGTATAGTAGCAGGAGTGGACCAGAGCCGGTTAGTTGTTGTTGAAGTGGTGGCGGTTGAATACAGAGTGAAAAATGAATTGAAGAGGGTTGCAGTTTATACTCTTCCGTTGAGTTGGTACTGACTTATTTTATAGCTCCAGATGAATCTAATCATTTTTTCATGTGGAGTGATAATGCAGAACATTTCAATCCAGATCTCAACTCAACAAACTTTGCTTCCATCTATACATCCGGCCTACTTGAATCCGTCTGCATTTTGATTTGCATAATGTTGGATTTGTGCCTTTCTGCTCTTCGCTCTCTGCTGTCCGCTTTCTGGTTTCTTATCTCTGCACTCTTTCAGCAAGCGTACATGCTTATTCGAATATCGACTGGATTGGGTTGAAAACTGAGTTGAGTTTCGGCGGTCTCACTACAACTAGTAAGATACAAGTTTACAGCTATTTTGTTGCTGTACAACAACTAACTAGGTACACTTTTGAAGTGTAAGTCGAGTTCAGTAAAACAAAGTGTCGATTGTAACCAAATTATATACGGAGAATCCGAATATGAACATTATTTGCTGTAAAACTGATGTACAAAAGTAGCGCTTGAAAATAAGTGACATTAAAAGTTATGATTCTGGTTAATGTATATATGCGAAAATATCATATTTTAGGCGTAGATTTCAAATATTAAACCCAATTTTGCATAAAGTGTGTATTTTAAAAGTTAGCTGCTCTAACTTCTAAATTATTCAATATGGGCAAATATGGTCATCATTTTTGGATGCTACGCATCCGATTTAGTTAAGCTAGATATAATTCAGTTCAAAAACACATGCTTCAAATTCTCATATACAGACGGACAGACATACTGTGTTGTATCAAAAGTGAGTTTTACACCAAACGGATTGCATATTCGGATTCTACGCCCAAAGTTGCCGTAAGTTCAATATTTGGTTTTCGTTAACTCGACTTACACTTCAAAAGTGTACCTAGTAAGATATGAACTTGCATATTTTCTTATTTTTTCAAGTCACCCCGAAAAATCCAACGCACTTCTCAACTATATTCATTTGCATTGAGTTCTGTTTGATAACAAAAATATATAAACTGTTAGCCGTTAAAGTAGTAACAGGGAATTATTGATGTAATCTGTGACGATCATGAGACCGGTTCAACGGCCCTTGTTCAAGTAAACTTTTAGTATTTTTCAATCATTCTATTCTTCGGTATTCCAAAAAAATACTCACGATATATATGCAGACATGGAAACCATTTGTAACATTTTGACGGCACTAATTTGTTTATTGCCCGATAGCAATTGATGAATACTAAGCAGGTGGTCGCCATTCTCTCCAGGTAATTTGTGTAATTAAATGGCAGACCATGTATTAAGTAATTACGTGCATCGGTTGCATATCTGTTCCAGTAATCGAATCGCTTTACGCAATGAAATTGATATTAAAGTTGTGCGCAGTGGGATTAATATATTTATATATTATAGAAGTGAGAAATGTTGACGTAATACCTAATCTGAAACTCGTCTACATCAATGTGCATTGTTACCTGTTAAGATAAATTACGTTTCGGCATTTAAACAGATTTAGCAAAGCAATTATAATCTCATATTACTAAAAGTACAAAACCAATAAAAGGGGTTTTCAAAACCTGACACAGGTCACAACACGACATTTTGTGTACTCTATTCAGTATATAGTGACATGAAGGGCAACATTTAATGCCACATATCCGAGGCCTACCAATAATGGTCTTGTAGTACGTGACAATACATACAATATCGATCTAAACAACTAGTTACGTATTTATTTTGCAAATACGTATATACATAGCCGTCAAAATTTATATTTAATCATGCTTCAACTGAAAGTATTTGGTTTGCCTAGCCGCAGAATTTTCAACCAAATGGAAATTCAACAAACAACGAACAAATTCATCAAATGATTCAACTAAGAAACTATATGGGGATGAAATGATTAGGTTCTGTTCTGTTTCGGTTTTACTGGTTTATTATCGGTAAAGGAACGACTACATTAGGAATAAGTTATAAGAATAATTATGAAGGGTGCTCGTGGTGAGCGAGAACGGAGGAGAAGAAGAGAGAGACAAGATGGGAACGAGAGTTGAGTCTTTGGTCTCAAGTGATGACGTGGTGGTTTGCTGTTGCGGTGCCGGCACGATCGATGAGTTGTCAGCACCGGATTGGCTGTTGACTCGAGAGGACAGGCAAGCTTGTTACTCGGAGGAGCCGGGCAAGCTCGGTGAGAAGTGAGGTCTACCTCGCAAACCTCATTCAACTAATTCTTGATCAGCTAGCAAAAAAGATACAACTAAAATATTTCGTTTACAATTTTTCGTTTAATTTTGCAATCCACTCGAACTAGTTCAACCAAATTATAGCGACCCATTATTTCTAATTGTCTTGGTTGAAAATTTAGATAATTGAAAAGTATATGCACTTTTCTGCTCGATCGTAATTTTGTAAGAGATCGTGAGGGATAATACTAATGCATATATGTACCTATGCACATCGTGACATTGCAATTGTACGGGGAAAGGGAAATATTATGATTTTATGAAACGTTAAGCGTTTCGTCTTAACAATTAGACAGTAACTTTTGTAAAACAAAATTAAACCATTTACCTCAATCTGCCTTAGCTGTGAATATTGCGACCTATATTATAATATACTAAAATAAAATGCCAAGAGATCATTGTGGCGTTCGGATAAAGTTCTATTTTGCATTTTTCAATTAAACTTTGCCGAATACTGTAAAGAATAAGTTCATGATTAACACTCGCTTCTCTTTCAATTTTTGAAGTTCTACTAGAAGCATTTGGTAGCATTCACTCACTTCTCAGGATTAACTGTGTATCCATTCTTACATTAAGATAGGTGAAACATTCACACCTGTGCACATGAATACCGACAAATCGGTAGTTTGTCGACAAAATGGCGTTGCATAGTGTCAAATGTAATTATCAATGGATATGGATATTGGAGGTTGCATCCATCTATCTTCAAGTTAATCGAATTTTACCATTCCACCACAACAGCATTTGGTGGAAATTATGACGTAGGCGTGAGAAATGAAGGCCAAAATGCAACTGAGCGAGGCTGGGAGAACAATGCTATTGTTTTGTACATTTGTATCAAAATAGAATAAGTGGGTTAGTGATCTGTCAATTCTAAGCTTTCATGGTAAAGCTTAGTTCTAAACTAAAAATAACACAACATTAACTTAATCATGACACCGACTCTCATCTATTTTTATTTGTCATTGTTCGTGTTGAGAATTAGTTGACTGTAAGGCACAATGGCGTGAAACATGAGCATAACAAAATTGTGAATACTGGGAACAATTGATTTCCTCCAGGAAAAGAATAGAGGGAATGTGAGGGGACAGGATTCTTTAGAAATTCAAAGTAACCTGGTATGTTTCGCATATGATATTAGCGATTGATCAGAGACAACATTTATTGAAACGATATTTGCACGCACTCCTGGTTAGAAACTACTTTGAAAAGTTGACTGGCACTATTTAGTGAGTGACTGGCACTTGTAAAATAAATTTTGGATTTCCCTGTTCTTTAAGTTTTTGTGGTCATATATATTCAACGTACTGTCCAAAAACATCCATTTTGCATTCACCATTTGTCTTCATGTAAGATTATTCATGTATTCACATTATAAGTATTTCGTGACGTCTCAAAGTTTTATGCCGTTGCAATGTTGAGATGACATTCTTACCAGATAGGTTCTGCCGAAATTAGACACGTCTGCTGATTACAAATAGTATTATTTCTCAAAGTATGCATTTATATAGTAAAATATTGTATCTATGTTGGATGTATGTCATACTTACCAGGTTCTAGAAGGAAAAAATTGCAATCGTTTGCCGTCCTTAGAATATCACAAATTTTGTGAGTGAGAAAATAATGCATTCCATTGACGCACCGCAATTTATCTTAGGAAAGCTTGATCTCAGTGTCATGCTTTAAGTTTTTGAGAAGAGGCAATTATATTGATGTCCTATTTTGCTTAATGTAATAAACATCGATTGTAGGAACCCAATCAGTTTACACTGTAAGTATCAACAATCTCGGGAACGGACAAAACGTACCTGATTTTAATTGAAATGATTCAGACTGATGGAAATTATTTCCGCCGTTCGGAGTACTCAAGGACATTTGGCATTCATTTGCTTCAGCATTCCTTGTTTTACTATAACACAGAACTTCTCCTTGCCAGATAACTATTTAGTGCACCAGATTAAATAGATCATCTCAAGCTAATTTTTGATGGCTGTTGCATCATTGACGATATTAAAACATGAGTTAAAAGTAATGGAAGATACTAAATGAAAATTAATACTACGCTTCAGGATTAAGAAGTCTGCAAAGCGAAACGTCGTATCGGAGACGTTCTGGCTTATTGCACTACGTCAAATTGTACTAAAAATGGATGTGAAATATATTCTCGCATATCTGAAGGCCACGAGTAATTTTCAGCAGCCTGCAAAGTCAATATAGGACGTCAAGATTCCTTGTACTACATTTTGGAAATCTTGAGCTCCTAACGGTTACTTCGTGTCAACAAATTAATGAATTGGTTTTGAAGAATCAGCGAAACCAAACGACTTAACCAAGACAGAAGATAATTTGAAGAATACCATTGTACTTTCTCCCTTTTGGAACTAGAACAAGTTGGACAGTATTGCAGAAAAATACAAAACGAAATACAAAACCTTTAATACTATTTTCGTCCAAAGAAGAATAGCCGGTTTAGCATTTTTAAATTTATTAATAAATTTCTGGAACAAGCGTAGGAATGTGAACAGAATTTGATGTGAAAATATAAGTCATTGAAATTCTAAACAGGTGAAGCACTTTCAATTGGTGGATCAGATAAAGTTGACGAAAAGCCTCCAATTATTAACAAATCGGCACAAATAAATCCCTTACAAAAATCTTTATCACAGTTTTACACCGCCCACATCTGCCGTTACGAAACTTGCTCTCTATTTTTGATAAGATGAGGTTTGTATTAGTTGATATTTAGCCAATATATCGAACGGTACAGCAGAGTTTAGTATATTTATGAGGACAAAGCTAAGCTTCATTTAGGGAGCGACGCTTTTGCTTTACGTTATCCTTGGGCCTTTGACATTAATTAACTTCGTAAATTGAAATGGAATGGCTCTAATTTAATTGACTAATTTAATTGATTAATCATCAGAAATGTGAATTAATCTCAACAAAGTGTGATTAAATAAAGTATAGTTGCCATTACTGGATCCATCTAATTACTACGTAACAGAAAATTTAGGTCTAGAGTTGGAAGAAAACAGATGTTGATATTAAGCTGTGACGTATCTCTTCGTGATAGCAATTCACTACATATTTCATTATAATATTTCACAAGACGAGACAAAAGGTGTGGAATAGGTCGAATAAGTAGACTGTATTTGTCAGTATAAAAGATATGATACAACACAGCTTACAAAATGCAAGTATATAATCACCTGCAAATACATTTTCGCTCACTAAATAGTGCCAGTCAACTTTTCAAAGTAGTTTCTAACCAGGAGTGCGTGCAAATATCGTTTCAATAAATGTTGTGTCTGATCAATCGCTAATCTCATGTGCGGAACATACCAGGTTACTTTGAATTTCTAAAGAATCCTGTCCCCTCACATTCCCTCTATAGTTTTCCTGGAGGAAATCAATGTTCCCAGTATTCACAATTTTGTTATGCTCATGTTTGTTACGGCATTGTGCCTCACAGTCAACTAATTTTCAACACGAACAATGACAAATGAAAATAGATGAGAATCGGTGTCATGATTAAATTAATGTGTAATTTTTAGTTTAGAACTAAGCTTTACCATGAAAGCTTAGAATTGACAGATCACTAACCCACTTATTCTATTTTGATACAAATGTACAAAACAATAGCAGTGTTCTCCCAGCCTCGCTCAGTTGCATTTGGGCTTTCATTTCTCACGCCTACGTCATAATTTCCACCAAATGCTGTTGTGGTGGAATGGTAAAAATCGATTAACTTGAAGATAAATGGATGCAACCTCCAATATCCATATCCATTGATAATTTGACATTTGACACCATGCAACGCCATTTTGTTGACAAACTACCGATTTGTCGGTATTCATGTGCACAGGTGTGAATGTTTCACCTTTCTTAATGTAAGAATGGATGCACAGTTAGTCCTGAGAAGTGAGTGAATGCTACCAAATGCTTCTAGTAGAACTTCAAAAATTGAGAAGCGAGTGTTAATCATGAACTTATTCTTTACAGTATTCGGCAAAGTTTAATTGAAAAATGCAAAATAGAACTTTATCCGAACGCCACAATGATCTCTTGGCATTTTATTTTAGTATATTATAATATAGGTCGCAATATTCACAGCTAAGGCAGATTGAGGTAAATGGTTTAATTTTGTTTTTCAAGAGTTATGTCTAATTGTTAACACGAAACGCTTAATGTTTCATAAAATCATAAATTTCCCTTTCCCCGTACAATTGCAATGTTACGATGTGCATAGGTACATATATGCATTAGTATTATCCCTCACGATCTCTTACAAAATTACGATCGAGCAGAAAAGTGCATATACTGTTTTCAATTATCTAAATGTTCAACAAAGACGCGATGCCCGACAATTAGAAACAATGGGTCACTATAATTTGGTTGAACTAGTTCGAGTGGATTGCAAAATTAAACGAAAAATTATAAACGAAATATTTCAGTTGTATTTTTTTTGCTAGCTGAACAAGAATTAGTTGAATGAGGTTTATTGGTTGAATCATTTGTTGAATTTATTTGTTGTTTGTTGAATTTCCATTTGGTTGAAAATTCTGCGGTTAGGCAAACCAAATACTTTCAGTTGAAACATGGTTAAATATAAATTGTGACGGCTATGTATATACGTATTTGCAAAATAAATACATAACTAGTTGTTTAGATCGATATTGTATGTATTTTCATGTACTACAAGACCATTATTGGTAGGCTTCGGATACGTGGCATTAAATGTTGCCCTTCAATATCACCATGTCACTATATACTGAATAGAGTACACAAAATGTCGTGTTGTGACCTGTGGCATGTTTTGCTACCTTGTGTGTGTGCCTAGGTTTCGAAAACCCCTTTTATTGGTTTTGTACTTTTAGTAATATGAGATTATAATTGCTTTGCTAAATCTGTTAAAATGCCAAAATGTATTTTATCTTAATTCTAGTGGTTCTCCAAAATCTAGTTAAATCTCCTGTCAATTGGTACCAAATACTAGCTACTTAACTTCAACGCCATAGGCAATGTTCACCGGACTGATGCGATATTTGGAAACTTTAGGTTTCTTCGAGATTTTAGTTGTGTGATTACTAACTTATTTAACGGCATGAGCATGCTTATTGAACAAAATATATACCAAGGTTTACACGCAAGTATCAATTTAACTACATTCTTTGATTTCTTAGCCAGTACTAGAATATCAGTTTCGTATCAGTTGCAATGCTATGCATTGTAAAAACTGAATGCGCAAATTACATTGAGCATCCGAATATTGGGTAGGTTAGTTCCTTTCAACAAATGCATGATCTTTGTTCATCTCTAATTGAAAATACTTTGAATGTTCTCCGATATCTATTTAAAACTGTTGAACGTCAATAGTAATTTTTTGTCACCACGACGATTTCTTCAGAAACACATCCTAGTTTCTCAGGGTTTATGTGTGACGTTTAATGCTTGCCAAAGAGTGTATGCAATTTACAATGAAATCAACTAATACTGAAATGGATAAAATAATTCGGACAATAACGAATAATAAACCTTTTTTTGAAGAATCAAGTTGTGATGCGAAGGATGGGATACATAGTTTACGTACTCCCAAATTTTAATGCAAAATTCCTTGTGCCACTAGCAATACAATTTATCAAATTACGTTCATTATCTACTTGTATCTGGTAATTAGGTGCAGCATTTGATTTAGTAATCACAATGATACAAAGTTGTAACATATAAAGCTGTAATTTGAAAAAGATAAATGTGAGAATATTGTTCCAATACCTACTTTTTGTGCTTTTATATAACGGTACGTTATTTTAAGCAGTCAAAATAATACTGGTTTAGCGGAGAGCCTTAAATCCTTATATTTATATAAAAGCATGGACGAAGTATAAAAACCAGTAAATTTCCTTATGAAAATAGAAAAGTAAAATGGAATTCCCATTGTTTTTAAACTTTATGCATTGATGATTTAAATTTTTGTCCGACTTCATGTTCATAATGCGGTTATGCATTTCATTTTTTGTGTAATGGTTCAATATGTGAAACTGTAATTGGTTTCTCATCTGAATCTGGCACACGAACTACTTTACAGCGAACTTACTGCTCAAATGTGTAAAGAAATGTGATTCATTTGTCGCACTATTATGTGCATTCGAGTTGAACACACAACGTTGACACACACTTTACATAGCACGGAGAAAACGTACCTGCTTACAATATCACTCTCGCGTCTGGAGAGAACGATACGTCGACGTCAATATTACAAAATGGAATACCACTAATGAATCAGCAAAGCATTCGGTGATGTGATGGGTTTACCCGCGCTGCCATTCAGAAGTGTGAAAAAATTACCCAGTCATGTAGCTGTTAGTATGGGGTTTTGCAAGCATACTTTATAAAAACCTCAACTGCATTTAACAGTTTCGGAATTTAACATAAAATGCTGCTGCTTCTCTATAAGACAGTATTATAAAAGAGTGATAAGTATAGTATAACATGTAGTGAACTTTCCATTTCACTAATGGACGCATTCAAATCAAATGTAAGATACAAAACACTCGAATTGTTAATTGCTTGAGAACGGAAGCACTAAATACGATTTCGTATGATTGGAACCACTCAATAATTTTGTCATCACATCAGCAATCTCTGCTTCTCTAACCACTTTTAATTACTATTGCTATCATCCATTTGCATACAGCACAATGTAACATTTTTGATTTGTTCCACACCAGTCTCAGCTTTTAGCAATGCAACGCCAGTCCTTATCTGTTTTTTGACATCCATCCGCCCTGAACTAATATAATAGCTCTACTCATCCGCTTTGTGTGACGTCCTGAAGATACATGACAACAATTCATTTGCGACATAATTTATACATCGACCTTTCAAAACGCTGGAACTAAATACACTCGTGACAAATATAAATATTGCGCTTCAATCACACATGACTACGTGAACACCATTTAAGTAGTTTGTACAACCTTAACCCAATTTCCAGGTCGTTCAGAGTATTCGAAGGTACTAGTTAGAGAAAGTCAAAAGAAAATTTTGCGTAGTCTGTTATATCTTTGGACATATCTTTATATTGTATACAAATAATAATTAGTTTACAGCGTTTTCTGGTTGAGATTAGTTGAACGTTCCTCAAACTTATATAGATCACAAACCGACCAATACCATTGAAAAATATCAAGAAAATAAATTTTTGATAGTGACATGTATGTATAAGTTTTATTGCTACAATGTATGTTGTGACACCTGATAGCACATTTGAACTTCAACGTCTCAAGTGATTTATAGCCACCACAGAAAGTTTCCAACAACTGCAGATACAACAAGGATAAGAAAGGTCTTTCGGTCACTCTGGTCGCTTGAATAATTCAATGTTTTATTGCTTTCAACACAGTTCCAAACTTCGTTTTGGAAATGTCACTTTTTTAAATGGATACTTGAAAGAGTGATAGATGTACAGACATGTTCGCATTCGTACGCATGAATTTATACGCATCTCCAAGCACAAAAACAAAGTACAAGTTAATAAAGTACACATACATGGAAAGTTTAACATATTCAATACGGATAACCAAATTTTCTCCGACCACTTTCAATGAAAGTATCTATTGGAATTACGTTTAGCCATTATAATAAGGCATTTTAAGCAGCATATTTTTATTTTGTGACAATGGATTGTCCGAAAATGGATTATATTGTGTAGAAACTCTTAAAAGGTTAAATGTTTCTCACAATGTCGAATTTTCTATATTTGGTTAAACGCTTGGCAATCATTACAAATTCGTCTGGTTCTCAATAGACGGAGCACACCTAATCAATCAATTACTGTTGTGCGTGTACACATAAACTCTTGCAATCCAAACCGTCAACTCACAATTTATGGTACCATTTCTCTGGACATTCCGGAGAATTTGGACAGCATGTTTTTGTGACTTATGCAAATTACAATTTTCAGATTTTGGAATAGGCAGAAAAAATTTATTCACGGCAGAATATAAAGTAAATGCTACATTTCAAATGAGGATATCATCATTCACTGCTCGAACGAGCCATGTAATGTTTCAGCGTATTGTGGGAACGAATGTTTAGATAATGTCGCAAACAACTACGCTGGGCCGTTTGTCTGAACAAGAGAGTAGCTTAATTCACAAGTATGTGGTGTTGCTTTGAATATTTCAACATGGACGTCGGCAACAAATTTCTGACCACACTGATGTTTTTCAATAAGTTTAAATTGAGCTACTCTGTTCGACTAAGTTAGATTGAACGGGTTGGCACTGTTTTCCCGAGCTTCAGATGTTGGCTACTGTATATCACCATAACTTCCTTGGATTGCTGGTTTACACAGACAGTGTGCACCAACTTTGATTGTGACGTGAGTTAAGTGCTTCTATTTTATCCGCCATTCGTAAAGTTAACCAGCGTGATTGGATTGGATTGAATATACCACTACATCTGTATAAAACATTGTGAGTTAAGTACATTTCTCTCATCGCTCACATTAATATCATACGTGTGCGCCGGACACGTTGTAGTCAAAAGGTTATTTTGGTGACATGAAACTCTTTATTTCCCATTGCTAATGTCTAAAAACTTCTTTCAAGCATAGGCGTAAACACGAAAACAAGTTTTTTGAAATGTAATAATTGTGAACGATTAACATTGTGGAATATTAGGACAGAAATCAGCAGGACGCAAGTACATGAACGCTTCACATCATTTGCTAAGTCGTCATCCAGATTCTTCAAATTTTTCAACAGGGTGAAATCCGAAGAAAACGTTAACATGATAAATTTCCTGAACACTTGTTCAGGTATGAATAAAAATAAAATCTAGAAGACTAATAATAAAATCGATTTAGAAATAAGTGCTGCCTCCAAATACCTGACGATATGGACGACATTTTAACTTACATCCTCGCATTGTGATTGATTACCTCCTTTCAACAAATGCATAGTTTGTGATTGTCTCAAATTGAAAATACTTTGAATGTACGCCGGTGTCCAATTATCACGGCTGAACGTCAATAAGTATAATTCTGGTCACCACGACTATTTGTTTAGAGACAGATCCCCGTCTTGTAAGCGTTTGTATGTGAAGTTTTATGCTTGCCAAGGAGTGTGTATCATTTAGAATACAATCAACCAATACTGAAATGGATAAAATAATTCAGACTGAGACGCATAATAATCGTTTCCAGATGTACGTCGTGATGCGAACGATGCAATACATATTTTACGAACTACTCCCAAATTTTAATGCAAAATACTGGGTGCCACTAAAAACCTAGCTGATCAAATTACATTCATTATCTACTTCTTCCTGGTAATTAGGTGCAGCATGTCCTTTAAAAACCGCAATGATACATAATTGTCAATTGTAAATCAGTAATTTGAAAGAGATAAATGTCAGAATGTTGTACCAATACCGACTTGCTGTACTTTTATATAACGCTACGTTATTTTAAGCAATCAAAATAATACTGGCTTCGCGGGGAGTCTCAAATCCTTCTAAGTATTATATATAAGCATGCACGAAGTATAAAAACCAATAAATTTCGATATGCAAATCGAAAAATGTAATGCAATTCCCATTATGTTTGGAAATTTATGGATTGATGATTTAAATTTTTGTGCGACTTCATGTTCATAATGCGGTCATCTATTGCATTTTTTGTCTAATGGTTCAATATGTCATACAGTAATTGGTTTTACAACTGACGCTGGCACACTAACTGCTCAATTACAAACGAATTGTTCAAATGTGTAATAAAATGTGATATAGTTGTCGCCTTCTTATGTGCATTCGAGTTGAGCGCACTTTCAATGTCGACAAACTTTACAAAGAACGGAGATAATGTACCTACTGCAAATATTATCTCCCGTCCGGAGAGAACCAAACGTGGACGTCAAAATGACAAAATGGCATAGCACTAATGAATCATTAAAGTTTCCAGATGTGATCGGATTAGCCGCGCTGCCATTCAAAAGTGTGAAATAAGTACCATATCCTGTATCCATATACTACGTTTTGCAATCATAGTTTACAAAAAAACTCAACTGCATTTAACAGTTTTGGAATTTGTGGGACAGCAAATTGGACTACGAACATTTCCCGCATCACACAAAATGTTACTGCTTCCCTATAACACAGGTTATTAATAGAGTGATAATTATTGTGTAACATGCAGCGCACTTTCCACTTCACTGATCGTGAGCGACGCATTCGAATCAAATGTAACATACAAAACACACGAATCGTTAATTCTTTGAGAACAGATGATCTAAATGGGATTTTGTATGATGGAAACCACTCAATACTTTTGCCGGCAGCAATTTCTGCTCCCGCATTTAATTTAATTTTGCTATAATCAGTTTGCATACAGCGCAATGGAACAATTGTTCCACATCAGTCTCCGCTTTTTGCAATGCAACGCCAGCACTTATTTTTTGCCATCCATGTTTATATTTTAAAAGTTAGCTTAATATTCTTACATTGTCTTGGTGTTGTGGGAACTGAATATCATATATACATAAGCAATGCTTTGACATGAACATTAGAAATTTATTGATGATATATATATTAAATTTGACGCATCTGAAGAGTGAACAAGAATGCATAATTTATTGTCGGATAGTTACCCGGAGACGTTAATTATTTACCCAGTAGGAAGACACGTTTTAAACGGATGGTTCATTTTTAACAAAGTCGTCATTTTCTTGTGCAACTAGAAATATTATATGTGTTTTCTTTCTCACATGTTCCAATGACAGCTGATATTATTACATTCCATTAATTACCTTCACCGACAAATAATATTTGTGTTAGGGGTAACAGTAGCAGGGACAAGACAAGGAATCTCTAACCTATTTTCCTCTTGATGTAATTAATAGTGGATGTGTCTCAGTTGAACTATTATAATTGTCCCATATATTATATGAGAATCAGATAGTTATATAACAGGCGCCCAATTGGCTCTAAAACTAATCGTGTGTTTATTCTATGTTCGTCAGGTGGATGGACATTTTTTTATTTTCTAGTCTTTACGTTGTAACTCATTTTTTCCAGGTGTTGCCGTTCGTGTATAATAATTGGTCTGCAAGATGAAAAGAAGTAAAGACAAATGAAAAAAGGAATGTTCAGCGAAAGTAATAAGAGCACCTTACGTGAACCTTGTTCCCCAACCATCGGTTGGGTTGTCATCTAGATTACGCTAAATTAGCATTGCTAATATCTTTACAGTATGTAACCTAATAAAATGTAATTTCAACTTTTGCAGATAGTATTTTGATTGAGAAGTAAGAAAAAAATAAGATCTTTATTCGTAATAGTTAAATTCTTGTGGAGTAAAGACTTTTCAGAAACATTTTAAGATATGAGATTGGTTTAGATTTATTGTCATATTCAAACATAGATTACCATCTTCTAATGGATAATTAATATCTGGTTATGTCCGTGCAAAAGCACTTCGGATCTATTCCAATTTTCGTGCTACGAATTTAACGTCAATCATTATCTCTCAGGTGTCACGGAGATATTTTGATAATTAGTTTAGATGAATTTGTTTATAAACCTTGAGGACCAATAAGTGGTGCAAATACCTAGATCACATTTAAAGCTCAAATTAGCCTGTTATGTTTGGATGAATTGTAGATAAAAAATCCAAAACCAAGGTAATTGATTTACAAACTTTATTAGCGTGCGCGGCGGAATGCACATAACCAATAACGGACGTAATGAGATGTGGTGCCAAATAACGCTGTGATAAAAGTTCATAAGATACATACATTGTGGTGCGCGAAATGAGTGTATAACTTGTGGATTCACAAGATGAGTCCAATATTCCTGGTACGATAAAAAACAAATTACGTTCATTATTTACCTTCTGGTAAGCATGACATCTCAACGGTACACAATTTTAAAATATACATAAATGCTTGTACAATCCTCCTTGTGGTTTGGGAGAGAAAATTCATTTTTTAAATCGATGAGGTCATGGGCCAAATTTTAAAAAAATCAAAAATTGACACCGCCATTCTATGTAAAATAATCTCGGGGGTAACTTTAATGAAGACACCAATTAACTAATGTCCATATTTACTTCGATTTTGAAGTTTTTCTGCATCACATTCCAGCTCAGCCATTTTCGGCAACCGAGCACTAGGAATTTGAATATTTCTTAAAGCTTAACCCCGAGGAGAGGACACTGAGGAAGGGCTGTGCCAAAGTATTCTCCTCTATGATGAGGAAACATTTCAAAGTCGGTAACTTTGAAATGAATTTATATTTGATACCAATATAGCCCAGAAGGCAGGTACTTCGAATTTAAAAAAAATCGAGGTAACATCAAGGTACCCGTTTTTCATGCAGGTTACGAATCTAATAGTCATTTTAGTTTTATAAATCCAAATCCAACCCCTTCAGGTGATCTTTCGACCTGCCATTAGTAACTTTCTGTATGGCGAAGAATAACGGCGAAATGGCGTACTATTATTGCACGTTGTATCGTGAGTTAGTAACGTGAGTTAATAATCACTATCTGTGCATTCAATATGAATTGCGTAGGTTTGTGTGTGTGGCATCGGAATTATTGAAGTAGAGTTAACTCATAAATTTGATCCGACACTGTTAATTATAAACCGAAAAACGTATAATGCAAAAAAGGAGTTGAAGGAATGTTATCTTTGAAGGATTTCCTTGTATGAAAAGGCAACTTAGACATTTCAGTAAAGACTCACATTTTACAAACCAGATGCAGTATTGTAGCTTAATTCACTTACAATATATAAACGAAAACTTGGTCGCCGATATTTTACCAATAATTTACTGCAGTAGTCTGGTCATTTTTCATTACGATGATTCTGCAGATTTTACTTCAACGTCACAAATAATTTGTAGGTACGGCAGAATAATATCTTTAACTACAGGTGTCAGACTTCTGCAACCCATGTGGAAAGCGTAATGAGTATATATTCCGTAAGTTATTGCCGTCACCACACTAATGTCTTAGGCTATTGAAAACTGCCAATATTTATCGCTGGAAGAAACGGCTTCGCGTTTATGCTAATACAAATTCAGGCCCGTACCGCCGCGGGAGAGACATAGAGAGCTCTCTCCAGGCCGGACCGATAAAGTTACAGGAAAAAATAAATTGCACGGGCTGAAGAAATGTACGGCCTGCAAAAATATACGTCCAGCAAAACTGTACGCCCTGAGAAACTGTACGACCTGAGAAACTGTACGACCTGAGAAACTGTACGACCTGAGAAACTGTACGACCTGAGAAACTGTACGACCTGAGAAACTGTACGACCTGAGAAACTGTACGACCTGAAAAACTGTACGGCCTGAATAACTACGTTCTGCGAAATTTAGGACATGAAAAATGTACGGGTCGAAAGAATGTATGGCCCTAAAAATGTACTGCTTGAGTTAATGTAGGGCCTAAAAAATATACGACTGAAATTGTATACTGCCTGTAAAATTTAGGGCCAGACAAAATTTACGGCATGAAATTTTTAAATCGTGAAAGGTTTACTGGCCTAAATAATATACGCCTAAGCATTGCGCAGACATAGTGTTTGTTGTAAATAAGATATATTATTCAATAATCAAGATACGGCGATAGAAAATATCATTATTTTTTCGTAGCTAACTAGTTGTAGTCGGCAATCCATTGAATCATCAACTGAGTTGTACATCATTTATGATGTAAAGCTTTGGAACGGTTTATTTTACAGAGATAATGTAACTGTTTAAATGATTAATTGGCCATTTCGGACGGAAACCATCCATACAACAAATGATCTAACGAATCTTATTTTCAAGGTTTGCACATATGTGGCTATCCTTTTGTTTACACTTGGTGTCATCATAAATTGACCCAAATATACAAATAATTCCATTCTCCGATTTGTCACGATTGCCACATAATGGCACTTAAAATGTTCGAGTATCTCTATTAAAAGTTAAGTTAATATTTATAGAAAAGTCGTCAATGCAAACAAGTTGGCAGATTTGGAAGGAGGCACTTTCACAAATTAAGGTTTACTGCTATGTTAATTCCTAAATCTTGTTTTGGTTAGGATTAATGTATGCCACTTCTGGGAAGAACCATTCGGTTCGAATCCAACTAGTGGTTACCAACTCGAATTAGCAGTTATAATGTGCTTTTCTACCCTGCAAAACGCTCTTCTGGGAACCTGTAGCCATTTAAGGTCAATATTAATGTTTACAGCTTTGTAACTATTTATTACCAACATTATTTTAAATAAATTCCTGGGTAACTTCCCCTATATGCAACTATTGTCCCTACCTCTCTAAGAGTTTAGGCGGGAGCGAATGAGATTTTGGTCACGTGATGATGATTTCATTCATAAAAAAATACTACGAGTGTTTCATGAATGAAATTATCATCACGTGACCAAAATTTCATTCACTCCCGCCTAAATTCTTACGGAGGCAAGGACAGTAAAAGTATACAATTACTAAAATGAAGGTCGCATTCACTAATGCGCTAAAAACTCATAAATCGAAAGGAAAGTTGATGCAAACATTGTGATAAGCCGGGGAAATTTATTGAGATACTTCAATATCATTTCCGCGTACTGCTGCTCTCACACACGACGAATCATGGAACAGAAGCCTCGAAAAACGGCCAGCGAACTGCAAACTTGTGCGTTTACATTTTGTGCGTTGTGAGCAAACATTTTAAGACCATTGAAGACCGATCTCTTGTATTTACTCTCCAGTCCAAAAACCTGACCGGAACGGCACTGAATACAAAATAGTAAGGACACTGGTATGAGCCATTTCTATAAACTGAATGTTACAGTACACTAAGGCCACTGTATAATAAGTAAATAACCTAAAAAGTAATGTAAGTGCAATAGCATCTGGAGACCGCTGTTATATTTTGCAGGTATAATAAAGCAGACATCTGGGAACACAGGAAAATAAAGAACTTTCCTTACCTTTCTTCAGACACTATTTTGGCTTGGTTTAGCAATTCAACCCTGATGGGACAGTCGGTCCCTTCGCAAGCCAGGAATGCACTCGTTGTACTTTAAATCCGCATCTCCATGCAAAAAAGATAACAGTACAGTTCATAAATGGTACGAATTTGGCACTTTGGGAGCCCTACTTCCCCTCTTAGCATGTGAACTCATTGTTTTTTTGTTAAATAAATTACTGCTTACAAGAAAAAGAAGGCGATGTTAATACGAATGCAACCTCGGATTCTTTCTGCGAAGATATAAAACGCTCTTCACCGAATTCAATGCTCAAACTGTCGATGATAAGCACATATACACACGCGGAATAGAAAACAAACGTCTTACATAAACCTGCTTTTATCTCCTTATTATTAGAAAACGTAAAATCAAATTGCATGGGCATGAAATGTTGCGTAGAAGTGAGCTTTCAAAGTCGACATTTACTTGTAGCGCATCAATTATTCAACTTCCTACTTTCAGGGCTTTCTGAAAATAAAAGAGCACGAGGATTTTCCATCCTCTTTAGCGTCTCCACTTTCTGTTACTGAAATTATTCGTAGACGACTAAGGTCACATACCTTAGTCGTTTACTTAAGCAAGAGAACTTTGCACAGCTAAAATATCCAATTTCAAGGCTGGTAAGGGTTGGCACAAATAATGACTGACGAGTAATTTATTAACAACATATTTGTATTTGAGCTTCCAATTCCCGTGTTCTCAAAATTAAACTCACGTATTTATTAGTTTACTAACCAAATAGTATAATCATATTTGACACAATTTTGACGCCTTTTGACAGAAAAATCTCCCGTTAGTCGTGAAATCGAAACGCAGTTTATAAACGTCCGCATTTAGAAACTGGTTTAGCTGAACATCTGTCGTGAAAGGTAATATTGATGCGACATCTAACGTTGTTCACGGATCCATTCAAGTTAACACCCACTCTTTTGGCCAAGTCTTCAAACTTCGAAATTGTTTTTAATAGACGTGCATGCAGCCAACAATATGTGTTGTTAAAGCGGGCGTTTCCACATTTACGCAAATGCAAGTTATGGCAATAGAAGCAGAGTGAAGTAAGAGTTACAGTAACATGTTCCTCATACTATGCTACAAATCGAATATTGTTCATTTTAATCGCATCTGGAGGCTCCTTTACTTATTCTTTTGATCCAGTTTTACATATTTTTGTTTTATGACGTGTCCCCTTACAATTGTACAAAAAAAATTCAACTGGTGGAAGGAAATGGTTTAGCACTTATCATATTTTTCCTTATTATCTATGATAAGGATCTGAGGGCAGATCGGAACTTTGTCCAAGAGGAAGTCTCAAATATACACATTTACGCCAAGGAAAGTAATTGCAATAGTAGCAAATGGACGAAACTGTTAACGTAACATGCTTTTCAAATCTGCATACATCCAAATCAAATATTCTCTGTTTTAATCGTTCCATGATTGGTCGTTGACTAATAATTGTTTTGGTCCATAATAAATCGTTAAAAGACATTCGTTATAGTATTCCTACACAATTTAATTCTTATAGTCCATAATTTGAACGCCACAAGTGATTTCTTCACAGCTTATTTTATTTCATGAAAGTGTAGATCAAGTCAATTCCCTCAATTTTGTATTACAAAATCTGATATATCTTGCCATGGTTGAGGCAAAAAGTCTGTAAAGGTTTTTAGACCATTCCGTATGTCACCTTCAAAAATAATGTGATATTGACGATAGTTACATTCCTATGTACGTAAGTTGAATTTATTAAGTGCATATTACGGAACTTGTATTTCCTTGTTTGTTTTCTCCGTAATAAGAATCTGCTCATATATGTTGCGACAGCTAACCTGTTGCAAGTCACTATCACAATCAATTGAGCTTCCCAGTCCAGTTCAGTATGAAACAACCTCTGTTCCTGACTGTACCGCTGCATGTGGCTCAAGCAAAATGAGAACACTCTACAAACCCTTTGCGGCGATAGTGAATTTCGACGCAAGTGAATGCTACCAAATAAAGTATACACTATATTCATATATCATGGACCGGGCCATGTAGACCTGAGGCCCCGTCAATGTACAGTGGGTTTAAATTCTTCTCATCTACTCGGCACATTGAAGGTGCATTCAAATAAAGAAATGATATATTACTGCTCTGAGGCATTTAGCAAAGATTTTATTTCATGTGACTCGTGTAATAATAAATCCTAAAAGCGTATAATTAGTATAAATGTTTTACACGTAGTCCCTAGGAGACCCTTGAATTTAATAAATTTACAACGCATCAATTGGAACTATTGCATTTTGTTAGGTTATGAACAAATTTTGTTTTGTCTTGGCGGTATGCAAAGTTACGTATTGAAGATGTTGATGTTTTTCATAGTTACATCAGTCTGTTAATTGTTAACGACTAGCAAAAATATTTACATAAACGTACTTCATCTGATTCTATGTAGGCAATACAAAATATGGGATGAATGGGGGAAATAATTTCCTGTTTAACATTAGTTAATTTCTATGCAAATTATTTTTCTAAACCACAAAATAAATTGTTATACTGGTACACAAGTAGGCGTGATACTACTTTTACTTGGAACAAACAATAACATTTTATTCATTATCGCGGTTAGTATTCCCATCTTTGCCGTTCGGAACAGCAGCCGAACAGGTGCTTATTTGAGAAATGACATCCGTAATGACCAGTCCTAATAGTGGAAATGACGATTTGAGAAAAGTATTTCTCTCAACAAGTCTCCACATAAATGCCGAATCGGTGTAATAAAAAAGCTGCCTAATTATTTTTTAAGATTTTACCACGTCAATGATTCTGCACAACCTTCTGAAACGACATCACCAATAGCTTTATGGTGGTCGGCCACCGACGTAATTATTGTGTAGGTATTTGCATACTCGGAAGGCTATATCAGCATTTTTTGGAAAATCCACACTCTGTGTGTAGGATTATAGCATAATGAAGTACAAACTCAATGGTACTAATATTTGACCCCAGGGCCCTCGTTGACCGGGGCCGCGGGTCAAAATGTTCCCAAAAGTGCTTGGGCGGTGCACGCTCTAGCGCAAAGGCCATTCCAGCTAGAAGCAAAAACTTTCTTGCATCGTATTCACAAGGAAAAACTCTAGGTAGTACTTTCCGTACTTTTTCCAATTTGTTTAAATTATGCGCCAAAAAAATTCACAAACTTTCCCCAAAAACGCACATCTAACCTGGTAAGTAAGGCAGTAAAGTGCGTGAGAAAAATCGTTTTGGCCATGAAATTCATATTTCGGCCGTCAATGTCTTACACTTACATTTACCAATTTGACGTTCCAATAAAACTGCTTCCAAATAAAAATGTGCAGTCATGGTGTACAACTTATTGTTTTTGCCTTCCATTTAGCTTTGAACACATTTTGCTTTACAATGATATATTCCTGCAAACTGATCCACCAACAGGCACCAAAAATGTTAAAACGCAAGTGTTGGTCATATAATTATGTACTATTATTTCATATACTCACTTAATATGCAACAATTATTACATATTCCGTGTTTCTTTCATGTATCTACACATGTCGGTGAGCACATAGAGTAAGTACTGAGTGCCCCAACTCCTTGTCATATGTAGCGGCAAAAGGCATCAGCTAGCAGGTGACTAATGACTACATTTTGCATTGTTTGTTTATGTCGGCTAAAAATAATGTCATTTAACAACTAAAGTTGCTGTAACTTTCAATGTGCCGGAAAGAAAGTCAGTGTTGCAGCTTAGTATTCCAGTTAATTTAAATAGGTGCTTGAAATAGTTTTTGTTGTTGGAGGTTGGTGATCATAAAAGTAGACGTCAGTCTCATCCTGCTCACTGTTTTCCACTTCCAGTCTCCTCCAAACTGACTCCGCCTCCTCCTCCTCCATGACTCCACTCCTCAATTAGTCTCTCCGTTTCGCGAATGAAAATTAACTGAACTTTTCGAAAATACATTTTATCGTTGGTTCTTTAAAGTGACACATGTGAGTATTATTTGCCTGTGTAAATAATTGAACATGGGGAGGAAGGGGAAAAGAAATCAACCGGAATGTTGCCGGCCGGGCTACAATGTACCTCATTTGCATCCCAGGAATCAAGTAGGCGTTCAAGAAATTTCAGCGGAGGATCGGGAACGAGGTCGTGTTATCTTTCCAGAATTTCAGTGGGAGAATGCAACTCATTTGTGCATATCATGTCGTACTAGACTGAAATTGGATCATGACGACTTAACAAAATCAGGAAGTAGTGACAGTGAGACTGAACAAGAGGGACTAGTTCCAGCACAGCCAGCTCTATCAACTCTGTCCACTGAAAATGGAGAGCAACAATTGGAAGCAGGTCTCCATGCCGCAAGTCGGAATGCCTGTAACCAGTGCCCTTCATCTTCCAAATTGTGTGGACCTCTGTCTACTGAAAATGAAAGCCCAAAAGCACATTTACCAGGAATAAAGGGTATGTTTCAGAATGAAATGTAATTATGTGCTTCATATTAGTCATTAGTCATCAAAATGTCAATAAATACAATTATAAGACAGCCTTAATTACCTTATTTACATAGATAAATTATGGACATCCCTTACCCCTCCGACAAGCATGGTGAGCGGAATATCCGAGTCTGGAATGTCAGCAACTGGTAGCTTTGTTTCCCAGGCTGACCTGGACAGGACATTAGAGATTGGAGACGTAACTCCCACTGTGCCATCGGACAAGCGGAAGCCCCACATACTACGGAGGAAATACCAAAAATTGAAGGACAAGTTGAAGCAACCATTTCTAAATTTTTCGGAAGGAATTCTTAACCTCAGTCCTCAGGTGACCCGAAGAAAGAAGTGCGTCTACTGCAACGGCTTATTACACGAGCTTTCTACCAGATTCAAGTTGCTGACGACAAGAAGTGAACGTTATAAATGTTTGACGTGCATCCCAAAAAGATTTACGATTCCGGAGATTGTGGATCGTACTGGCTGCAGCGCTTACATGGCACGAGAAGCGAGTAAACTACGTGCTCAAAAAGGCGCCTTTACTGGACCACCTTCAATTCATGGCAAAAAGCTTCCAGAAGAGACGGAACAAATCGTGAAAGCATTTTACATTTCGGACGATAATAGCAGGGCTTCACCTTCTCAACGAGATGCTATATTTATCAGAAATGGAGATGGCAACAGGATCCAAGTTGAAAAACGACGGCTGATTCACAATCTTAATGATTTGTTTAGCAGTTTCAGGGAGAAACACCGAGATGTGGACGTGTCTCTGGCGACGTTCGCTAAGCTTCGACCAAAAAACTGTGTTTGGCCTGGACGAAATCGACATCACGTTGTTTGCGTTTGCCAAATTCATCAGAATTTTCTCTTTCTTATGGAAGCAATGGGCATTCACTTATCAGTCAAAGAATTCCTTGAGCAAATTGTTTGTGACGTAAATGAAGAGAACTGCCTCCTTAATTTATGCAACCAGTGTCCAAAAGAAGAAATAATAGCAGAATTTTTCAAAACGATTGAAGACGAAGATATGATCTCGTATTTACAATGGACCCACACTGACAGAACGGATATTCAGCAACTAACCGTTTCTGCTGATGAATTTAAGGAAACTTGTCGTGAATATATCCCCAAAATCATGGAACACGACTTTATATACCGAAAGCAGTCAGCGTTCCATAACCACCTCCGCAACTCTGTTTTGAAAGAAGAAGCTGCCATAACAGTGCAAGTAGATTTTGCACAGAATTTCACGTTTGTTGTACAGAACGCTGTTCAGGTAAATATACAAAAATTAAAGTTAATGCAAACCAATACTGTGCTCTATTTTTATCTACCTACGGTTGCCTATAAATTAGGATTATTTAATGATTTTAGTCATTTCACTGGACAAATTCCCAGGCGACCATAGTTCCATTTGTGGTTCACTGGTGGGACACGGAGGAGCAGATCTTGCGATACAAGACGTATTGCGTGATCAGTGACGAGTTGGCGCACGATGCCGATGCCTTCCACGTTTTCAGAAAGAAAGTCATTCCTTTAATAAAAAAAGACTTCGCCAACAAGGACTTGCGCAAGATTTACTACATTTCTGACGGAGCCGGTGGCCAGTTTAAAAATGTGAAAAACCTAGCAAATTTGATGCTGCATGAAATGGAGTTTGGAATTGTTGCTGAATGGTCATTCACGGCTACCTCCCATGGCAAATCAACTTGCGATGCTATTTGCGCAGTTGTAAAATGTTCCACTAGACGGGAAAGCTTGAAACCTGGTGTGTACATAACCACGCCTTTGCAAATGTACGCTTTCTGCCACGAACGACTGACATCAAACACCCTCGTTTTTGTGTACGTCTCCAAAGAAGAAGTTGCAGAAGGAAAGGAACAACTTCAAGTGCGGTACAGGAATTACAGAACGCTCCCGGGAACAAGGAAGCACCACCTGTTTCAGCCGAGGAGTGACACGGTTATCCGTATGGTCCGGGCTTCAAACGGCACATCGTTTGTTGACTTTGATTTCAAAAAGGGGGAAGTAGTAGAGTTTTCAGAGCAAATACTAAAAATTGGAGAATTGTATGCTT
Source organism: Sinella curviseta (assembly GCA_004115045.4). Classification (NCBI taxonomy): domain Eukaryota; kingdom Metazoa; phylum Arthropoda; class Collembola; order Entomobryomorpha; family Entomobryidae; genus Sinella; species Sinella curviseta. The sequence goes on along the minus strand of CM023201.3, from coordinate 9,720,367 downwards.
TCTACGAAGCTGGGAACTACCACATTGGCCGAGTTGTTGAACTGGATGCAGACGAGCAAGATGCCCGATTTGAACTGCTTAAAATAATCAATCGAAGAAACGGAGAATCTGTGTGGCCGGAACCGATTCAATTTATTCATGTCGCATTTAGGGACATATTGGTAAAGGTTAATAGCCTCGACAACGACGACGGAAGGAACTGTATTGTTAGTAAACATATTTTAAATGCAATAAGAGCAGCCTTACGAAAATATAAAAGCTCGTCCACATGAAATTGTTAGATAGTTGTGATGGCAGAAACTAATAACTTGTAAAACCAAATTATTTCTGTCTACCATATAGAAATTACACTGAATCGTTAATGAAATAATGTAAAGTAATGTCCTAACAATGTCCTAACTATTGCACTAATTAGATTAGCTACTATTCATTCCATTACCGGTTTCTTGAATCCATATGTATTCAACGCTTTAATACAATAAAGTAAAATTAATTATTGTCAGTACATTCGATAACTACAAATTGTACCAATTCTTTATTTAGCATAACGAAATGTAGAATTTAAACAAACAATAAATAGGTTAAATTTGAGACTTCCATTGCATGCTATTCAGCAGACATAAACAAACAATGTAATATGTAGTCATTAGTCACCTGCTAGCTGATGCCTTTTGCCGCTACATATGACAAGGAGTTGGGGCACTCAGTACTTACTCTATGTGCTCACCGACATGTGTAGATACATGAAAGAAACACGGAATATGTAATAATTGTTGCATATTAAGTGAGTATATGAAATAATAGTACATAATTATATGACCAACACTTGCGTTTTAACATTTTTGGTGCCTGTTGGTGGATCAGTTTGCAGGAATATATCATTGTAAAGCAAAATGTGTTCAAAGCTAAATGGAAGGCAAAAACAATAAGTTGTACACCATGACTGCACATTTTTATTTGGAAGCAGTTTTATTGGAACGTCAAATTGGTAAATGTAAGTGTAAGACATTGACGGCCGAAATATGAATTTCATGGCCAAAACGATTTTTCTCACGCACTTTACTGCCTTACTTACCAGGTTAGATGTGCGTTTTTGGGGAAAGTTTGTGAATTTTTTTGGCGCATAATTTAAACAAATTGGAAAAAGTACGGAAAGTACTACCTAGAGTTTTTCCTTGTGAATACGATGCAAGAAAGTTTTTGCTTCTAGCTGGAATGGCCTTTGCGCTAGAGCGTGCACCGCCCAAGCACTTTTGGGAACATTTTGACCCGCGGCCCCGGTCAACGAGGGCCCTGGGGTCAAATATTAGTACCATTGAGTTTGTACTTCATTATGCTATAATCCTACACACAGAGTGTGGATTTTCCAAAAAATGCTGATATAGCCTTCCGAGTATGCAAATACCTACACACTAGCAATTGACAGTCGGTAATCAGTAAGCATTGCACCAGATTCTTGCTTTATAAGATGTCGAACCCATTCAGTTAATTCATCTGAAGTATTAATGTCCGTCGACGGATCAGCATTGTCAATATCATTTTGACTCATTGATTATTTGATAACTTTTTTACAAACTAATTAATCCGAACATGTAAAAAGACTTCTTGCAGTGTTTTCCACCTAATACACTTCCATTTCCAGAACCACGTCGTAGTAGCGAGCCAAATGGCGTAAAACTTCGCTGAAATTTCTTTTGTTAAAATTAGTTTTCCCATCTGTCAGCATCCTGCCAGAATCTCAATGTCCTCTTAATGCAACGTTTTGCGTTCGGAACTAGACCGCGGTTCTCATAAGATGGTCAACATGTCTATGTTTGCATCGTCATCCTTATTTGACCGAGTATCAATGAGTTCGGTGACCTTGTGTACTATAATATCAAATGCAGTTGCGAAACTGTCCCCGATAGCTATCGAGGATTTGTGATAATCTGCCTCCAGTTGGAATACGTAAAAAAACTTGCAGAAAGCTGCATCTCAGGTCCGGGTAAAATATTTGCGCATTTTGGTGCATCAGTCGGCACAGAATTTCAACACTTGGACTCAAGCTCATCGGCACAATATATGAGATAATATTCACCAACTTGATTTCTGTAGCGTACATTTGACATCTTAACTATTCCGTATTTATCCTTCATGATAGCAGTTCATAAAATGAAGAAACAATATAGAATTTGGCATAAATCATCACATGTTCAGGTTTCTTGGGTGGGGCAAATGCCCCGGTTGCCCACCCCTGGTTGCGCCAGTGCTTTCCATATTTCTGAACTTGTGAGCTTTTGGTTGCAATGTGACTTTTTAGTAGTCGGCTTGCTTACAGTATCCTTGCATATTCTTCAAAGTTCAAAGTAAACTGGTACGGACAAAATATTTCCACACACACACACAAGGCCCAGTATTCCTTTCTGCCACACTAGTGTAAATCGTAAGATAATGCTGTGGATTATTATTATCGCAAGTCATGCTAACAAGAACAAGTCAGTGAAAAACAATCCGTTGTTCTTCACAATGGCATCTTTTCAACTGCTGTCCTATGACAGGTTCGGAACAAGGTGCTTATTATTGAGGAGTACGTGACTTCAATGGAGATACTGTGCTTGCTATATGTTGCGCTTTGTCTCAAAATATTCCTGTTCGTATTGTTAATCCCACCAACAAAACAACTACTCTGTTGGACTTTGACGCACTGGCTTGGCGAGTTTCGTTGCTATTTTAGGGATAGTTTCCGGTACCCCTATATACATAGATTTGTTTTCGACATGTACTCACGTAATCCTCATATAAGACTGGCGACCACGTTAAAGTATATGCTTCGATAAGAACTTACGTTACTGAAAATTTAAAGACATTATGATATTTGATTGAATTCCGTATAATACCACAGGTATAATCCCTACTTAAAACAATTGTAGATTCAGTGCCATCAATATTGATAATATGAGGTAGCAATTGATTTCTTTGAAACTTTAGTGCCTAGTGAACTTGCTTCTGAGCGCTTTAGTGCAAGCAGTAACATCAGCTTGATAATTATCTGCAAACTATTTATTCGAGCGTACGATAATGTTTGAACATCCCAATGCCGTTGACGTCATTTCTTATTCACATGAGGGTTGTAAACAGATCTTGGGGAACGTTGCGATATGTACCGGCGCACTGCGGAGTGTATTTACAAATGACATATTTCTGTCTGGTGACGAATTTAATACTACACTCAGGTGCTCCTGATCTGAAATCACTACACGTATAGTGAGCTTTCAAACCATTTGTTGAAAACTAAGGAAAACTAACAGTCTTCAGTGTTCTCGTCGCAAAATAAATGCGTGCACTTTATGATCGGAGGTGATGATGACCGTGCACTTTGATAGCATAAACTATCGGCGAAAAATATTAATTTAAAGTATAAAGCTGGATAATTAGTATTTAAATAAAGCAGGCAGCATAAACTACCAGAAGACAATTAATAGTTGAATTTAATTAACTTTATTCAACGAACGCAAGAATAATTAATGAGCTTTGCTCGGACAAAAGTAAACAGAAATTACTTCTCGGCAAGTTGAGAGTAAGAGTACCAGAGCTGAATGAGTAAATGAGAAAGGGAACAAAGGTACAAGTCACTTCGCTGAAAGAGAGTGCAATAAAAAGATAACGGACAAACATAGGTACGTACATAGTTTTATAGCTTAACACAGAATACATAATATAAGGTAAGAAAGTAGTGCAAGCTCGAGCTTCTAGAAAGAACTGGACTTGCTGGTTGCAACAAAGAAACGAGCTTTTTACATACAACGCTTGGATACACAGAGTTTGATAATCAAACTTTGATTATTACAAATACACTCTCCCAATAACGGGTAATATGATAGGGAAATATACATATCACTACTGATATAAGTGACACCATTTATAGGACTAAAGGAAATTGACGTGGTACGTTACTAAAATCCTCTTATTCCAGTTCATTAATTCACAAAATAATTTCCCATTTGTGGTTATGAATTATTTTATTTATTTGTTAACCGCTCCACAATTTACTTATGTTACTAAAACATTAATTGCTAACACTTAGATAATACAAAATAGAATGAATCGAACATTCACATTAACTTAAAAGAATAAACTAGTAAGGTGTAACCTTTAAATATATAACTACCGGAAGAGTGATGAATGCAATAATACAGATGCAATGCAATATATACAATAATAATTACATATAGGTCAAATGTTGATACACATATGACCATTATAGTACGTTTTTTGGCTCAAATTGATCATACTCATTGATTTATGGTATAACAAAATTTGACGACTGGGGACCCCCATACATTCCACGGCCCACCCCACCGCCAGGTGCACCGATTTGACCCATGGTACGTTAGCAAAAAATTATCGTCTTGGACTCCTCTATCGATTTATGCAATAAAAATTTTTGACGAGTAGGTCACCCCTACCACTTCAACTTCCGACCACCATTCTTCCGGTCAATGATGAGGTAGATGGCTGAAAAACAATAGGGAACGTCGCCATGGGCCAAGGTACCCCTATGCAAAATTTGAGCCCAATCGGTCAACGTGGCGGGAAGTTAGAGTGTTTACGGACAGACGGACAGACAGTCAAACAGATCAATCGCTATAACTACCTTTCTAGCATTTCATTCTTCCGGTAGTTAATAACATATAATTATATAATTAAGAATAATTTACATGTACCCGTAATTTACGGTCGCTCGTAGATTCGCATATTTATTAGTATATGCGTTTCGTCACAAATATTGGTACTTCTCGGAGAGTGTTTGTAAGAACTCGACTTGCATCAGTGTAATACTGCGAGAGGTTATATTTTATAGAAGTAAGCATGTTAATTTTGTCTTGTTATTCTCGACGTATTTTACAAAATATTATTTTAACATTGCAAAATGTTACATTGCTATTTGGAAAAGCAACAATCCGGTTTCAGTTTCTATGCAACACAAAATATTCTGCTGAAAACGCACGATTAGAACATATAATACAAGAATAAGGAAATTGCAACAACATTAACTTTACTACAACCCAAAATAATTTCAACTAATAGCGGCACAATTATAAATCTGATAGATTTTGTTATCCATAAGGGAAGGACCACATTTTTTCACCAAACCCACAAAGCAATCAAATAACGATACCTGACTAATGCCAGTTTAGCTGGGCCAGTTATACTATAAAATTGTAAAAATGGTTCATAGTAATACAATGATTTGAACTTTAGCTGTTTTGATACATATAATTGAAGACATGTGACTGGACGATTTTAAATTTCTTATTTCTTATTCTCATAGCTGCATTGCTATGTAGTTTAATATTTTACAAGTACCATTTCATTCCTGAAATTAGTAATGGATTTAAATGGTTTGTAGCACATTACATTACCCCAATATATCATTTTTAAATCGTTGTAATTACTATACAAAGTAAATATTCGGCTTTAACTTAACGACATAGTTATTATGTCTTAAAAGTTAGCAAAAATAGAACTTAATCAATACCGTAGTCATGTACTTTACAAAGAGTTTGAAACCTCCGAAAAGCAACATGCCGATTGAATTTTAAATTATCGTAAATATGAGTCCGTTCAGAAAAATCTTATTGCAAACGTACCTATTGATCGGACAAGACATGTACCCGTTGTTTGTGCTGACAAAGATTGTCAAAGGAATCTCCATATCGGACTTGGAGTAAAATACTTTGGTACATAGTAGGCATTTGTGTGGTTTGTCCTTTAGGTGGACCATCCTCACGTGTTGTTGAAGTACAGAGTTCCTGAAATACGATTGCTGGCAGGATCCACATTTAAATTGCTTAACATTTGGATGCGCCATGTTGCTGTGAATTTCTAATTGTCTGTTGCTGCCAAATTCTGCACTGCATACACAACAGCGAACTGACTGGGTGTTGGTTTCAGCATGTGATTGCTGATGTTTATTCAGTGTCGTCGTTCCAGAATAACAACTGTCGCACTTTGTGCATACGTACGGTTTCTCTTTTATATGAGATCGTATATGCCTATAAAGCTTAGATTTAGTCGGTTCGCTTTTCGCGCAGAACAGACAAACGTTCACTGATGGCATGATGTAGTTCCAATAGGTTTACAAACGATATTATGATATTTTGGCAAAACAAATATTTTATAAGAAGAACTTCCTTTGTTTCTCCTAATTTTCTTTTTGAAACTGGCAGTGAATAAGTATGTTTCAGCTTTTAGGACAATATAAAATCAATAATGTCAGTTGCAAATCTCGAGGATAAATCTATGTGTTTATCCGAATTCAGCCACAGTGTAATTTATAATTGGAGTATCAAAATGTGTTTATGTTGCTGCGAAATATTACCTGGAGCACTTGCTGAATACCTACACACCGGATGAGAATCCCACGGAGAATAGGCAGTTTGGCAGTAGTGATATAATTATCACAGAGAGGCTCACTTCGTACAACTGATTTATATTATGTATATAGTTATGTTATGTATGTGTGTATCATTTGCTTACGATTTCCATACCGAACAAACAATCGCTTAAAAGGTACCTGTATCTGTTGTTCTACTCGGTTACTTCTATGCTTACCTATCAGTTGCGACTAAACGCGTTACGACAGAATATTTCTACGTGCATTCAATTCATCATAGATCATTCTGCACTACACGTTTCAGTTACTCTGCTGGAAGCCGTGGGTATCATTAATGGCATATGTGACTTGAACAAAATAGAAATGGAATAGAAATGAGTCATGTGTTCAAAATTCCCTTGCGTTAATCCTACAATTAATCGAACTATTCCTTGATACTTTGATGAGCTAGTTTTTGGTTTTGGAAAACACCCTTTTAAATAAAATGCAAACAATATTTGAAGCGATCAAATTCATGTTGTGTTTACCATCTTTTCAATTTTAGGCATGACAATATTCAGTTTGGTTTGTCGGCTCGATTTCGTATAGTTTGTTTTACGTCGCCATTATATAGTAAATTTTAACAGCGAACTCGCCAGGGCAATACATATTCAGCATTTTCTCCAGATCTCGTAGAACTCAAGGTAAGGAAATATAATCTGAAAAAAATAATTTTATTTTCGGTGACTATGATAACAAACTGTGGTTTTACCTTGTAGCATAGGTAAAACCTGTATATGTTCCAACTAACAGATTTTAACTTCGAATCAGGCCGTTATACAGCTGTACTCTTCAACACTTAAAATATATGCTGCATTTGACATACGCGGCGTTCGAAAATAATCGAAGGGACAGCAGGTGGAAATGCTGTAACTTTATAGCAGCAACCACCTACGGCCTAGCAACCAGCTATCAATAGTACATCCTTCAATGAATATCATTTGCGCCAATTAATATTATGAATTTGCACTGGCGGTTAATTTTGTAGTCATTTTAGTAGTACCGAACATTTTTAGTAAATGTATCGAACAGGATGTCCGTATATAGTGCGCAATTATGAGATTGAAGGTCAGTTCGTAACTAAATATACGTAGAACTCAACTTCATTACACGTTATTAGTTCAAAATTTTAAAACTCATGAAAAGTTATTTACATGGAAATACTTATCCGATTCAATATTTCCGAACGAAGTGTATCTGCGAAGCAATCTAGAGGTTCAAGAAGAAATCTGACAATCATTTAGATTTATCGCGCAATATTTGTCAAACATTTATGAAACTAACATATTGTATTTTTTTCGAAAGAATTGACTCATTTCAAAATTGCGGCAAGGATTTTTATCCTTCCGAAATCCATTACCTAACGTTTTGTTGACGCCTCCAATCTCTCAGCAACTAATAACAATCCATTTCTGGTCGGGAGAGCCTAAAACCTATTTGAGACGTACCATGGATGAAGCTCGGTTCAATTTGTTCCCCATTGCAAATGTTCACAGTAATATGGCGTTGAAATTTACTATGTAATATTGGAATTTAAGTGCTCAAAAAATGTGCTTGCCTTAGTGCTTCATTTTGAATACTTACTGGACCGGTTGTAATTGTAGATAATAAGAACCGATTGAAATGGACTAAACAAGAGTTCATTCGCAAATTGTGTCGCAGTACTTTCGCGATAAAGCGTCAATTTTTTCACGTATGGTTAGAGTGATATAAGGTTGCCCCACCCAATGAGATGGTCTGGTTGCGCCAGTGATGGAAAGGTGGATGGCGACAGGAATGCGCACTCAATATATACTTTCTTACTAAATGAATCCAGTTCTGTACATACCAGCTGTCATTTCATTTGTGGACGTGTTTATTATAGATCCTCGTGTGTACTGTCCGTTTCAAGCTAACTGATATGGCGAGTTTCAGTCAGTGAATTTTAAGCAGTTGCTTGTGGAGGTCGCACCAATTTCAGACTCTTATATTTAAAAACAATTGTAGGGGCGTGCTCCAAGCTTTGAATACTTAAGAACCATTCATAATCAATCATGTCATCGGCAAAGGTTTGTATGTTCTGTGGGAAACACGATGCGAAAAAACTTCACCATGAAACGCATATAATATCTCATATCAACGAAAAACCGTACATGTGTAAAAAGTGCAACAATTGTTACTCCTCGAAACGAATGTTGCAAACACACCGCAAAGCACATGCTGAAAACAAGATTCGGACAGCTAAATGCTCAGTTTGTAATGCGAAGATGGGCAGCAATAATCAATTGGAAATTCATAGCAACTTAATGCATCCAAACGTTAAACAGTATAATTGTGGGTTCTGCCAGAAATCGTTCTTCAAGAAGATCTGCCTTCAACGACATGTGAAGTGTATCCATAAAAAGGCAAAACCGCACAAATGTCCACTCTGTTCCAGAGCATTTTACTCGAAATCCGAGATGGAGGTTCATTTAAGAACCCACACTGGTGAAAAACCTCACCGCTGTGACATCTGTGCTCGACGGTTCGATACTGTGACCCATCTCAAATGTCATACATTAGTACATACCGGTGAGAAACCGCATGAGTGTTTAATTTGCAATTTAAGATTCACCAGAAAATCAAACCTCGTAGTTCACCACCAACGTGTGCACTCCAACGAAAGGCCCTACAAATGCAGCGTATGTCAGAAAGCTTTCTCCCATTCGTCAAACCTTAGGAGCCATACGAGGAGTCATTCCAATGAGCGTCTATACAAATGTACCGAATGTGGCCGATCATTTTCACACCAAAGTAGTCTAAGGAGTCACTTGAGGCGCTATCATAAAGGCGATGTAGCAACAAAGCTTGCGTGTCTCTTCTGCATCAAAACTTTCGTTGAAATGAACAAGCTCCATCGCCATTTACTTGTGCACATACACGAAAAGCCGTTTGTGTGTAAGATTTGCGGGGTTACATTTGCTCGAAGGGCAGGATTGATGTCCCACAACCGTATTCACTCCAGTACAAAACCATACAGATGTGAAATTTGTAGGAAAGAATTCCGACATAAAAATAGCTTGAACGATCACATAACCGATCACACGGGGGAACGAGCTTATAAGTGCACATTCTGTCAACGTAGTTTCAGCAAGCAGGCATCCCTAAATTACCATGTACACTCCCAACATTACAATACATCATTTTCTTGTCCGGACTGCATCAAATCCTACAAATCTGCTCGCGACCTTCGCCAGCACATACAACGAATACATACGGCGCCCATTCAATAGTTAGGATCGCAAATCCGGTTTGAAGAAGAATCGCCGGCACTAACATTTAATGCATTTCAATCTATCAAAATCAGCATGAAATAGTGTACATAAATGTGTTTGCGTCATATGATGTAATGAAGTTTTGCTTTCCCTGTATTAGATATATATTTTGGAATTGGTGTAAATAATTAATAGGATGTTTGTATTTTGTTTTTCATGTTTTACGAAGTTATTTCTGATAGTTGTATCTTACTTATAATTTAAATTATTGTACTGCTGTCACTATACGGAGAATATTTTACTTTAAGGATGGTGGTGACCATTCTGATTTACAGAAATGATGCTATTGTATATATTTTATTTTGGATACTTGGAAGCCATGATAGTGAAAATTTAATTAATTTCATTTTGGTAGACGTATATGTTTATCATACGAATAAAACAGTTTTTCTATTAATTACAATAGCAATGATTTGGTAGTGATCGTGCCTACGGTTTTCAATTTTGCAGATATTTTTTTACATAATTATTGTACGGCAAACATTCACTTTCAAAATTAGTTCGTCTTCTCAATGCGCTATTTAAACACATTTCGTGTCACTGTAGATTCAACAACATCAAGACATCTTTCACACCTTGCCTTCCCTTACTCGGTAAACTTAAATTGGCACGACAACAGCAACAAGGTTCCTGTAGTAACCTTTCAATTATTCATAATGCATTCAACCAAACAAAATCGTTTCTAACAGCCTTACTGCTATGATATTATGAGACAATTGGCACATAATATGTTCAAATCATTGTCCAAGAAATTAATGATAAGAATACACTACCTTGGTTGAATTAAATGACCTCGCCCATCAGTTATTATGAACTTGTATGTGTATCCATAATTACTTCAACACCATTTTTCATGTCACTGTGAGCAATTAATACATACACCTGCATCTTATTCAATTAGGTCAAATAATATCTCCAAAAGTACCATTGCAAGGAGTGGGTTACATAAATATTGTGGGTACACTGTGTGCCGTACACCTATCGTGATCGCAAAAACAGGGTACTACTAAAATGCACACCCAGGCAAATGCACACCTTGCACACCCTGCACACCCTTGCACACTCTGCACACCCTTGCACACCCTGCACATCCTTGCACGCCCTGCACACCCTTGCACACCCTGCACACCCTTGCACATCCTTGCACATCCTTGCACGCCCTGCACATCCTTGCACACCCTGTACACCCTTGCACACCCTGCACACCCTTGCACACCCTGCACACCCTTGCACACCCTGCACATCCTTGCACACCTTTGCACACCCCTTGCACACCCTGTACACCCTTGCACACCCTGCACACCCTGCACATCCTTGCACGCCCTGCACACCCTTTCCCACCCTGCACATCCTTCCACGCCCTGCACACCCTTGCACACCCTTGCACACCCTGCACACCCTGCACATCCTTGCACGCCCTGCACACCCTTGCACACCCTGCACACCCTTGCACACCCTGCACACCCTTGCAAACCCAGCACACCCTTGCACACCCTGCACATCCTTGCACGCCCTGCACACCCTTGCACACCCTGTACACCCTTGCACACCCTGCACATCCTGCACATCCTTGCACGCCCTGCACACCCTTTCCCACCCTGCACATCCTTCCACGCGCTGCACACCCTGCACACCCTTGCACACCCTGCACATCCTTGCTCGCCCTGCACACCCTTGCACACCCTGCACACCCTTGCACACCCTGCACCCTGCACACCCTTGCACACCCTGCACATCCTTGCACACCCTGCACATCCTTGCACGCCCTGCACACCCTTGCACATCGTTGCACACCCTTGCAAACCCTACACACCCTTGCACGCCCTGCACACCCTTGCCCACCCTTGCACACCCTTGCACACCCTTGCACACCCTTGCATACCCTGCACACCCTTGCACACCCTGCACACCCTTGCACAGCCTAATTCTTTCAACTACATATTTTATGTAAATTGGCGTACACACCTAATCTGAACGCTCGTTTTCATGCAACAATACCGAAAAATCCTTGTAGATATTAGATAAAGTACCAACTAGAGATAATGAAATCACCTGGCTGACAATTTATTTCACGGCTAAAGAATTTTCACATTTACAGAGTAACATGAACTTTACTTATAATCTCAATATATTCTCTAGTGATCGCTGCTCTGTCCTCCTCCACTGCTCCTCCACATACTCAAAAATTCTTCAACCTTACAGCGAACTGACTGATTCCAAGAGACAACGAACGGATGGATCATGTACACTTTCCATAGTTTGAAGGATACCAAGGTCACCCCATAAGTCCTTCTAGCTGCCACGACCCTCAACTTTGCTTCCTTCTCGTCACTCATTGGACCAGTGTTTCCTCCCATTCAAAAAATACTCCCCCATCCTGATCAGCTCCCTGTCTCACGTGCTGAGAATCTAGTTTCCATTCTTCTTCTGAAGTTCACCAAATACCTCCCAAAAAACCTGGAATAGCTCGAGACTTCATTCAGAGCTGCCCCTCCGAACCTTACATTCTTCAACGAAGTCGGAATACGCCTCAAAACCAAGTCAATTAGGGAATACCTGTTTCACAGAATGGCGTGATGGCGTTGGCACGATTCCCCGGCGGCACAAGAAGAGCACCACCAGCCAATGCAGAGCGTTCGGTTTCGGCAGAATCTGGTGCGAGCTTAGCCCACTGGAAGCGGGCTTGCGGAGGTCACTCCGTGCACTTTTCCCCAGTAATTGGCAGGCATTAGGAAAGGATGGAACCGCGGGACGAATTTACACACGTATTCCTCGAGAAGAGTCATCTGCACTTCAGTAACTGTGTGGCTGTCAGCGTTCCCGATGGTTTGTTTAGAGACGTAACTGCTGGCAGTCGTGGTGGGATTCTGTGCAGCTCCTTTTGGTAATTTCGGGGCCTTCCCTGACAGGAGAATGTACTGTTGGGTCGATTAAGAATTTCCTGCAGTCGGGGATACCTTAAGGTGGTGAAGGAGCCTGGATGCTGTGGATGAGACCCCCTCTTGTAAACGTAAATATGGAGACGACCCAGGGCACCACCGGGCTTCCTTAGCTTGAGACCAAAATTACGGAACAGAATGACCTCCGAAGTTGGAACCTCCTTTCAAAGCAATGTCGAAAGGTCATCGCTCTAATGCACTACTCTAATGGCTGCAGCCGTGGTGCTGTCCGGAATGATCATGGATTTTGCGATGAGAGCGAATTGAGACTGGATGGAACTGGAGGAATCGTCCTCCATGGTGGCATTGGCTATCGTTTCACTCTAGGTGAAATCATGTGACTTATCTAGGGAGTCTCGTGCTAGTGGATTCAATAAAATTCAATCATCAGAGTCCATCATTTTCCGGCAAAATGCGCTCGCTTCCTCCTTCACAAACCTCCTCAACTGCTTGTTAGTTAAAAGATCTCTGGACCAACCCAGTCTGCTTTTTCTTCGTTGGTGGTCGACGTGATCCACGGTCACTGAAAAGGAGAGCCCCAATTGATCAGCTCCTCCTTCCCTGTTCTCTCGTACAAATTTGACGGTTTCCAAACGTCTCCTCCATTCATATTCCGTTTTGCTTCTAATTCTGATTTTGTCCTGGAACGCCAGAGTGCAACGGGCGCTTGCGGTAAATTGTGGAGAGTTACGGGGCGCAACCGAGCCTCTAGAATGGATATATCCAACTCCAAAACTTTCCGACAGAATATAACTGTATTTTGTTTCTCCGTCTTCTTCGAGTCGGCCCCCGCTGCGGAAATTGATGAGCTCCCAATGGGAGCCTCCCATACTACACTTAATTTAAACGAACTCGAGACTTGAAATTTTGATGATGCGACTTTTTCTGCTGCCGCTGCCGAAAAGGTTGAACTCGGGCTGCTTCCATTTCCGGTTGATGGCCATATTAATCAGGCCCCCTACGATATCCTTTTTTATTGAAAAGGAGGACTTGGCCGGTCCATTCTCAGAGCCTGTGTACCTAAAAAAAGCCATCGTCTCTGATCGTCTGGATTCAAGTCGGTGGGGTCGTTGTGGATGCCACCGTTCCAGGATAGATAGCACTCCTTGGACAAGAACCGATGATATTTGTAGTTCATTATCTTTCATCTTTTAAACAATGCATTAAAGAAATGTTCTAAATAGAAATTACGAAAGGTTCATATAACTTACCTACATTATAAATCCACCTGGACGTTCCGTCTCCAAACAAGACATCTGGGGAACCTGCGAAACCAGTCCATCACAGCTTCCGCGGCGTCGCTAGACGTAGATAATTCTGGAATACTTAAGTACCAACAAATCATAGATCTGATTTGATTGATCTGATCAACAAACAAACCAATCTACACTATTGTTGTAATTATTACAAAATTCCTATATAATTAACAATTATTGAACTACTCACTCATTGAAGCTCACCAGTGCAATCGTGTGACCATCAGGCTGGATCCCAGTGGAAAATCTTGGTAACCACGCCAGCACCTTCTCCCCACCTCCCACCGGATGTCAAGTAAGCAGGAAAGCTCGAGAAGAGGACCCGAGGATCAAGCGCCCCGCACGCATTCTTTGCCACTGTCTGATGACCTGCTGGAGCCACTCCGTTTAAAACAAAAAATAATCTTCCCCGCACACTTTATTGCACACAGGTTATTGATTATTCATCCTGCCTCCACAACAACAGCACTTAACACAGCTTGCTAACAAGATTGACAGAAAACAAAATGCAAGGGTGTACAGGGTGTGCAAGGGTGTGCAGGGTGTGCAAGGGTGTGCAGGGTGTGCAAGGGTTTGCAGGGTGTGCAAGGGTGTGCAGGGTGTACAAGGGTGTGCAGCGTGTGCAAGGGTTTGCAGGGTGTGCAGGGTGTGCAAGGGTGTGCAGCGTGTGCAGGGTGCACAGGGTGTGCATTTGCCTGGGTGTGCAAGGGTGTGCAAGGATGTGCAGGGTGTACAGGGTGTGCAAGGGTGTGCAGGGCGTGCAAGGATGTGCAGGGTGTGCAAGGGTGTGCAGGGTGTGCAAGGGTGTGCAGGGCGTGCAAGGATGTGCACGGTGTGCAGGGTGTGCAAGGGTGTACAGGGTGTGCAAGGGTGTGCAAGGGTGTGCAGGGCGTGCAAGGATGTGCAGGGTGTGCAAGGGTGTGCAGGGTGTGCAGGGTGTGCAAGGGTGTGCAGGGTGTGCAAGGGTGTGCAGGGTGTGCAAGGGTGTGCAGGGTGTGCAAGGGTGTGCAGGGCGTGCAAGGATGTGCAAGGGTGTGCAAGGGTGTGCAGGGCGTGCAAGGATGTGCAGGGTGTGCATTTGCCTGGGTGTGCATTTTAGTAGTACCCCAAAAACATATCGGGTGTGTAGTAAACACGAAAACACGTTTCATAAATATTATCCGATTTCATACATTATTGGTGTTGCAACGTTTTGTTGCCGAAGGATTTCCATTGTGGACTACGTAGAGTTAACAAATATCACCAAACAGTAATATATTAAATATATTCCATTTTGGTATCAGATTCGGGTCCTGGTCAGATAAGTCTCCGATTAGTGTTTGCATTTCCTCTGTTTAGAATCCAAAATTTATGATGAGAATCAATATAAACATTGTAACATGAGATTGTAAAAACTGATAAATCAAATTGAAAATAAGTGTGTCTGTTAATCTGTTTGTCTGTAAACACCCGAGACGAATGCAAATTTTCTGCTACAATCTGGTGTGATTCAAGAAGCGATGGAAGACATGAACGTATGTGAGGAATAAACTTTACAAAAGTAACAACAATCTAAAAAATAGTGCATGAGGGTTGAATGGATTATACGTTTTTCTTTAGAGTGAATGAATGGGCGTAATGAAAGCATTTTTGAAAGAGAATGTACGACTTAATTCCAACCCAGTACCAACACCCAAGTCACGTATCCATAAACAAAATGGTTAGCATTGATGACATACAAGGTGATGGTTGGGAAAGAGTTGGTAAACTATAGCCCGTCAGTGCAATGGATATCCTACGGGCTTGTACGCGCTATCATTTTGAAATAGTATTCACCTCTATGTATTATTTTGCAACTCATATAGGGTGTATGACAGACGTGAGAATGAATATGAAGCTCAAGACATGAATATAGAAACTCGCTGTATTAAGCAAGACAAAAGTATTCATGTACCTAAAACAAGGAACAATGACGGCACAGATCCCAAACACGGAAGCGGTGAACGTTGGTCAGTATATGAATGTCAGTTTAGCAGTTCAGTTCAATACAATTTTTGTGCCAGTATCAACAAAGCCATTGACAACCGAATAATCATATTATCACTTCCAATTAAATCAAGTACCTAGTACGGCGTTTTGTGCAAGTTTCATAAATCTGTAGTTGATACTAATAAGCTATAGGATTGTTTAATTAAGAGAAATATATACACCAAACTTTCTGATAACGTGTTTAGAGTTTTTCCTATTTCAACTAAAGGGTGCGAGAGGGTGGAATCCTTAAATTGATTGTACACTCAGCTAAGTTTCACATTGTGAAACGAATATAAACTTCGCCATGGGAACGACAAATGTTTGCATATTCTGCATGAAGACAGAAAGGTTTAACTACATTCTTGAAGCACATATCAGGTCTCACACCAACGAAAAACCGTATTCGTGCAAAAGGTGCAGAAAATGTTACTCCTCACGGCAGGTGCTGCAAAGACACAAGAAAGCACATACTAATCATATACTTAAGTCAGTTCAATGTTCAGTGTGTAATGCCGATTTTGAAAGCAACGCACAATTTGAAGTTCACAACATCCTGATGCATCCAAATGTTAAGCAATTCAATTGTGAATTCTGCCAGCAATCCTTTTTCAAGAAGTTCATACTTCAACAACACGTGAAACGTATCCACCATAAAAACAAACCGCACAAATGTCTACTATGTCCACAGGAGTTTTTCTTGAAATCCGACTTGGAAAGTCATGTAAGAAGCCATACTGGTGAAAAACATCACCACTGTGATATCTGTACTCGGAGATTCAATGCAAAGTCTGCTCTGAAGCTTCATATGTTGGTACATACTGGCGGTAAACCGCACGAGTGTACAACGTGCAATAAAAGATTTGCGCAAATGACAAACCTCAAAGTTCACCAGCTTGTACACACCCAGGAAAGACCCTTCAAGTGCAATTTGTGTCAGAAAACATTCAGTCGGTCATCGAGCCTTAACCGTCACATGACAAGTCATACTAACGAACGAGCTTATAAATGCGACGAATGCGGTAAACCATTTTTAGAAAAAGGTCATATGCTAAGGCACATGAAACATATACATCGGGTGGTGTTCTGAGACCGTCTTCATGCCTCTTTTGCTTCAAGACATTTCCTGATGATACCAGGCTTAATCTCCATTTGCGTGTGCACACTCGTGAAAGGCATTACGAGTGTAAAGTTTACGGGAGAAGCTACGCTCAAAGCAGCGCCTTACTTTCACACAGCCGTCTTCATACCGGCGAAAAACTATATAGATGCGAAATTTGAATGAAAACAATCCGGGAATCAATTGACTTGCAAAATCACATAACCGACCACACAACGGAACTTGCTCATAGATGCGCGTTTTGTCAACGGAGTCTCAGACGATCAGCGTCACTGAGGAACCATTTGCGTTCCCAGCATTACAATCTATTATTTTCTTGTCTGAATCATTTAAAGCTAATCATCACCTTCAGCGACACAAACAACGGGTACATGTTGAGTAAAATTAATAGTGATTATCATTTGAATATTTTGTTCAGATTGTTGGCACGTTCATACAGGTTGACATTTATATCATTTTATAATATTTTAATTCTGATAGTTTCATTTAACTTACTTCAATTATTTAGTTACGATAATATATGGCGGTCCTTCCGTTTCACTGTACTTTGTAGTGTGTCAACTTTCAAGATTTAGAATGGTCATATCATGTTCATTATAATTTTGAATTTAAGGGAAGAAAGTTGGCTATAATTTTACGGCTGCGTCGTTCAAGGAAAATTCTACCATGTATTTATAATATGTATAATTAAAGTTAATATTTTTTTTTTCAATTTTCCTTCAGGATTAATCATTCGGTTTTTCATGATCATACTATCGAGAGTGTAGGACATCAAACTAATTAACATTTTGCGGTCGCCATAACAATCTTCAGTTTATACTAGGACAACTTGAAATTGTTTTCCAACGATGACAATTGTGGTGTGTACAACATAGTTTCCTTTGACGTACGTACTTCAGTTTTGCACTTATGTAATATATTACGTTAGGACAGGGTTTCAAAAGACTTTGTATTTAAATTAATTACTCCTAGTATTTTCAGTACGTAATGCATTGTCAACTATTCTACACGTTACTGTACTACAAAGTAATTAAATTTGTATTTAGTTTTTTCTCAAATTAAATGATGTTTACTAAGTTACACAACAGAATTTGAATGACTATAAATTAAATTTCAGTATTTGCAGTATTCTTTTAGTGGCACATTACCGAGCAAATTCTTATTTATGAAAATCCTCGGCTGTGCATGTTTGAATTCTAAACATTTTTGAATAAATCTTAGAATAAACGAAATGATCCTTTAATCCAGTTGCCAGTACCACTTGATTGACAATTGTTACAAGACAATTAAACCAATTTTCAATTAAGCTTGGACAGCACTCAGAATAAAACACTTATGAGCATTATCTGCACTATTATTATTTTTAAGTGCATGCAAAACAACAGATGTTTTCATAAGTCCGAAGATAGAGGAACTTTGACTTGATGGATGACATATGACAATTACGTTATCGCATTTTACTCCGATGCATCAATCTATCCTTTCACCTTTACCAATTACGTTTGATGCTGAAAACGACATACTATTCATTTTGCAACTTCATGTTTTATGTTCCTTCCTCTTCCGATTTGCTATGAAAATCCTTTGATGGTAATATTGCTTAGCTTTATTCTACGCTGTTCAATTGATCGTTAATATTTTCATATTTAGATGGTATTTCCTCATGATAGGGAACTGACTGAATCAGTTCTAATTTATCTAACGCAAGAAAATGGAAAGGAAATCCACCACAAGGCGCTCCTATCCAAGAGAGTATGTTTGTATGAAGAATTCATTTTCATCCAAAACGAAGCAAAAACTTTCAAAATGCAGTACCCATTAAGAGAATTACATTTAAATCCTCAACAAAATGTGTGGGTAGCGGAACAAATGATACTCAAGTACACATAGATTTTCGCTTATTCATTTTGGGGAGAAATAGGTATTCCATGAATTCTAGCTTAGCGTTTAGGTCTAAATATACTCCACCAGAAATATTTACAGCGAACCTTCCTCTAAATGTGAGTGGAAGGTAAGGTATCATTTTTGGACGCGTCAAACTCAACTCAAACGAAGCTTAGTGTGTACATGTATATCAAGAAGATACAACATAGAGTAACTTTCATTTTTGTGGGACTAACGCAATGACAGAATATTATTAGCTTACGTACAGATTGTTCAAAACCCGTAAGAACCTTCATGCAAGTCACGTATACCACAATCATATCCGTAATGCCCTCTCAGGTACATCCAACCAAGCATATTGAGGGATCGCAACCAATTCGAAACAATGCGGTAAAATAGATTTCCTACAGATCTTGATGCGTTACCATTTTGAAAACAATTGCCAGTTCTATGCTTGTCCCAGTGAGATATGGTTGGTATAAAGGTATAACCGACGTTGTAAATGGAAATGTATTTTGATGCGAGTATACATAGAGATAACATATCTTCAATTCAAGAGCAACCTGTGTAGGAACACTAAAAGTGCCTGGAAAAATAACAATTGACTGATGAATCCTCAACATTAGCGATTTGCCTCTTCTCTCTGAACGCTATTCTTTTAGAACTAGAAATACGCCATTGTTTTGAATAAGCCTTCAATATTTATGGAGGTTTTGCTTCGACTCAGGTGTCTAAACATTATCATGTGAAGTATTCTCGATGTGCGTATTGTTCGTTATTGCATGTACTGAAGCCGAAGCGGTGTTGGGACGTAAAAAATTCATTTGAATATTTCGGCGGCTGTGTGGCGGTATATTTCTGACCTAAAATTGTTCATACATTTTGGAAACAATTCTAGAATACATCGATTGGTTCACTAATCCATTCAAAATTGCTTAACTGGATCACATATTGGAATTATTGAATTTTCAGGGCGTACATCTTAGTGCCAATCCTTGGGTCCACCGAGATTGCACTGTAAAACATTATTAAAAATCCATCATGAAATCAACCGAATTGTTATTGGGGCTAAGTAGTACAATGTAACAAGAATTGTTTTTAAAAGCATGTCATTAGGTAAATTCGATATGCGCTTCTTTATTAAATGGGAAGCGTAATGTATTCAGTCGTTAATATTCTTGTGTCAGTATAGTCGTATTATTCTAGTGTCATTGCTATCATTGGATGGAGAACAGGACATTTTGAATATGTACTAATTGCAGTATTTCCAGGAGCGGTAGACATACATACTCTATATTATATCATCAATCTGACTCAATCAATCAATTAAAAGAAAATGCAAAACATCGATACGGATATGTGACTTAGCTTATCTCAAATTACTTTTCTCGATTTTGCTTTCCTCACACATTATCGCAACTCATTTTAGTATAGTAGGGATCACAAGCTTTATACGGCAGGAACGTCAGCATAATACTAACTGCAGTTAACCTCTTAAGAACGTACGTACATCGGGTGGCCAAAATACATGCCATTTTACATGTCTTGGTTTGCTTGTCCTTCCACGACACCATTGCTATTTCGTGAAGGTGCGTTCAATGTGCCCCCCAAATGTAGACGAACAGAAACATACATGGTGACTGACCCTGCTGCTACATGGGTGAGGTTGCATTTATTTGTTATGCGAAACACAATTCGCTCTCTAGAACTTGCATTGCACCACCCATATACGAGGGATTTCCAAAAGTAATGAGACGACTTTGACAAGGCATATCTCTATGACGGATTCTTCAATTCAGACCGTGTTCATACCAACGGATAGACCAGGATTTGGTCTTTCGATTGACATGCTCCGTGTTGCGATGGACATTACCAATCCCGAGGTAGAGCTGGATAAACCTGCAATAATCTTTTTTCTTTACGTAAGATGTTCGTGAGAAAGTGATGCTACCTTTCTCGGACGCTCTTTCCACCAGTTCAAATCACAATTATTTTCAAAATATGTTGTAGGTCCCGTGCCTATACGGACAACAATCGATCGGTGGGGTCGGCGACTTAAAAGAACTAGCCTATCGCTGTAAAACAGCCCAAAGTTAAGACAAACTCTAAGTGTTACCGATGAGCGATTTGTAACGAAAAGCATAGCTGTCGTTGATTTAGACAGTCAATCCCAGTTGTGAGAAATATCATAAATGGTTCACATAAATCCCAGGAATGTGTGGATGTACTTGGATTTCAATTTTTAACCTTTGTTTCGCCGTCGTGAATGCATTTCCGAAGCCATTACGTTTGAGACAGCAAATTTTCAGTGGAAGCAAATCTGCAAAATAGCACTTTTCTCTCAAAGGACGTAGAGTTTATCATGCGTCGAAATGGTGACTGGAAATGAACGATGGGCTCATCATAACAAGATATGTACAAAAAAACAAGCACTACAGTGAGTCCTGGCTAATCTGCAGCATCATTTAAAAGGCACTACCGAAAAAACGTGAAAAAACGGAAATTTCGATTTTTGAACATAGAAGCACGGCACTTTGTCCCAATGGTATCTGGACATTTAGTGCAATGTGGAAACGGTGGGCAAGGGTCCAGGGAATATATGTGGAACACACTGATTGATTCCGCCCAACGGTTTTTAAATGAGAGTAGAATGAAGTCGTCTCACTACTTTTGGAAATCCCTACGTATGTGCTCATCTAAATAAAAAGAATAGGAGAACCATTCGTTTGATAGGATTAAAATTAGTGGATATTTTCAAAGAACGCTCAACGGATGGAAGCCAATAAGCCATGTACCTTCATACAGGTCACGTATAACGCAGTAATGTACTAATATTTCTTTGTAGTGCATCCAATCACAGCTATTGAAGTGCTACCAAACTGACTGTATAGGGTACCATGCATTCTCGACAAACCTTGGCAAGTTAGCATTTTGAACATAATTACGGTTGTAGTGTTATACCAGGAATATAATATGGGACGACTAAACATTGTGCGCACTGCACATTGACAAATTGTTCATTTCCAGTATACATAGAGCTAACATGTATGCTGTTGAAGAAGACATTTAGTAAGCAAACTTAACGCGCATACGAAAGTGGGAATTGGCTCACAATTTCTCAAACGGTCGCTCGAGTCACATTCGTTTTGTTTCTTTCCTCACCATACGATTCGTTATCGGGAGCGTGTACTCCTAATACACATTCTTGAAACACGTGTAACCGAGCATATATTTTTAAAAAATTGATTAAACCATGCCAACCATGCACGTTTGTCCCTTTTGTGAAAAATACGACAGGAAAAAGGGTCATCTCGATGTCCATATAAGATCCCATATAAATGAAAAGCCGTACCTGTGTAAAAAGTGCAGTAATTGTTACACATCAAAGTGTACACTAGAACACCATGAGAAGGCACATGCTGAAAATAGGATCCCGGCAGTTCTGTGCTCCGTTTGCAATGTCGAATTCGGCAGCAACAGTAAACTAGAAGAACACAGCAGTCTGATGCATCCAAATGCTAAGATGTTTAAATGTGGATTCTGCGTGAAATCATTTCTCAAAAACGTCAACCTTCAACGACACGTGAAGTGTGTGCACCAAAAGGACAAACGGTTCAAATGTCCACTCTGTGGCAAAGCGTTTTTCTTGAAGTCGGGTATGGAGACTCATTTGAGAACCCACACAGGTGAAAAATCGCACCGCTGTAATATTTGTACTCGACGGTTCAATACTAATTTCCACCTCAAACGTCATATGCTGATACATACCGGAGAGAAACCACACGAGTGTACAACGTGCAACAAAAGGTTTAAGACAAATTCACAGCTCAGACTTCACCTTCGCGTGCACTCCAACGAAAAACCTTACAAGTGCACCTTGTGTAAGAAATCTTTTTCCTGCTCCTCAAACCTGAATCGTCATATAAGGAGCCATACCATGGAGCGCGCTTATAAATGTAGAGAATGCGGACAATCATTTTCAGCTCAAAGCAGTCAAAGAATGCACATGAAGCAGGCACATTGGACTGGTCCGGGGACACAATATACATGCATATTTTGCTTGAAGACATTCTCCAAAATTATCAATCTTATCTCCCACATGTGTGTTCACACCCGCGAAAAACCGTTTGAGTGTGAAATTTGCAGTGCTAACTTCTCTCAAAGTTCATCATTACTTTCTCACATCCGTATTCACTCGGACACTAAACCATTTAAATGTGAAATATGTGCCAAAGAGTTCCGACACTCCAGTAACTTAACCAATCATATGACTATGCACACGGGAGAAAAAGCATACAAATGCAAATTGTGTCAACGCACCTACGGCCAGTCGAAGTCACTCAACTACCATCTCCATTCGAAACATTACAACACGTCATTTTCATGCACACACTGCAGTAAGTCATACAATTCTACACAAAGTCTTCGTCAGCACATGCAACGGGTACATGTCTTGTCCGATCAATAGGAGTGTTTGCTTCTTCGTTCTTAAGAATTGAATGGCCGTACCTATGTTATTTAACATACAATCATCAAGTTGTTTTTGCAGGTTTTATTTTATTGTAAATATGTTACGATGGTATTCGTGAAATTCACGTTAAATTTTCCCTTTTAAGACAGCGTAAATTATGTCGATCAGTTAGAACCGAATGTTTACTTCTGACAGGTATTAAGAACAATTTATAAATGCTATATTGGAGTAATATAATGTATAAGAAATATCCATCGAATTAATTTCAACAACACAATGGTACTTGTATCAAGTTAAACTACAGATCAGTGGAGCTAAATTGCAGCTGTAATATATGCATCTTATTTGGCAATAAATTCAGCTCCGAATTTAGTTCAGAGTAATGTTAGAATGTTAAGAGAATTATGGCAAATATGTAAATAACTATAAATTTGGAGTCAAGCATTCCAATATTCTCAATCATATACATCATCACGGTTAAAATTTAAATCCATGTGTACACTTTGTAAAATTGATATCATATTATTATATAACTGGTCCACCTTTAGGCGGGAATAAATATTAGCACAAAATTGCACAGGTCTCTTAGATACTTTAGTATCTGACCGCCAACCGTAATTATGTAAAAATGTAATTATTGCGTGCTTTCTTTGCGAAGGTAATTATCATATTTATTTACGTGCGCTCACAGATTAAGAAGTTCGAATTTCCATTGTAACGGCAACATAGTGCAGCCATATAATCTTCGGCTATGGAATATCTGCCTGTCTGTCAAAATAACGTGTAATGGGCTTCATGTGCATGCTCCCCACACCCAAGTAGTTTTAAATCTTTTTCGAATGCCCATGCCAAAGTTTGTAATGATGATGTCTAGTTTGTCTGATGACTAGTTAAGTTATCCAACAGAAATTCAAATCACGTCACCAATTGTCAGTCAGAACATCTTCATATAAACAATAGCAATCAGGAATTTGAACATCGAGACAACATTTGAGGAAAAGTAGCAACAATCGACTAAAGTAACATCGAGTGTACAACGTGTAATAAAAGGTTTCGTAGAAATTCTTACATCAGAAGACACCAGCGTGTATACCCTAACGACAGGCCTTACAAGTGTAGTTTGTTTCAGAAAGCCTTCCATGATTCGTCAAGCCTTAATAGTCATGTCATAACTCATACCAAGGAGCGCGCATATAAATGTACAGAATGCGGCAAATTGTTGTCAGACGGAAGCAATCTGAGAAGGCACGTGAATCAGTCTCATCAGAATGGTGTAGGGGCACAATTTACATGTCTCTTTTGCTTGAAGAATTTTTCTCAAATGGACAAACTTGTTTCCCAAATGCGTGTGCACACGCGCTAAAAGCCTTTGAGTGCCGAGTTAGAGGTGTAAGCGTCTCTCACAGTTCATCGTTACGATATCACAATCGTATTCACTCCGATATCTAGTAGACCATTTAATTGCGAAATATGCGCGAAAGCGTTCCGACATGCGACAAGCTTAAAAAGTCACATGACAACACATACGGGGAAAAAAGAATACAAGTGTGCATATTGTGGACGCGGCTATAGTCGGTCGGAAACATACTCAACCCAACATAGACCAACACAAATAAATTGAGACTTCGCGTTAACTTTGGCAGTAAATAATCGTAACGCCAAAGTGTACAGTAAGGAATACGGGACATTTCCCTCGAATCAAACAAAGGGCTCAGAGCTATGCAGTCAATGTATATGCAAGATCTCTCCTTTCCAAAAGGATTAAAACAATGAAAAATATGTATGAAGGGGTGAAGGTGCATCCAATATAAAAAGAGATACTGCCATGTAAGTCACGCACGCTAAAATGATACGAAAACCCCTGTAGTACATCGAATGACGATTGCTTATGAGCTACCAGTTTCACGGTATACACATCAATGCATTCCCCATGATCGTTAGGTTATTAGTTATTCTAAAATTATATTCCCATGCATTATGTACAAGTATCAATAGTTTGGCACATACGAACATAATTTCTTGACCTTAGAAATACGTATTCGCTACCAGTCTTCTCAGTCCTAAATCGGATTAAGTGCGTTCTGTACTCAATGTGTTACAAACGTAAACAGCATGCATACTTTATTCAGCAATGCGCATGTCTCAAGATATTAGTGAGCCTGTGACATTTGCTACTGGGACAGCTCAACGGCATATATTTTCAATAAGTGTTTTGGTGACATTAGTACAAATAGGGATTCAGCTATTTTCAATTTTGCGGTGCTGTAATTGGAACTTCTTTACCCAATATTTTGTCCGGTTAAATGACACATTAAAGCACTTCGAGAGTCACCATGTAATGGATTCACGTTTGTCCGTTTTACGAAAAACAATACACTCGAAACGCTTGCTTAAAGCGCATATCATCTATCATATCATTAACGACCGTGTCAATGTAGCAAGTGAACAAATCGTTACGTTTCAAACGCGATGCTCCAAGAACATGAAGAAACACACTCTGAAAACGGGATTGGGGTAGCTGCATGCTCAGTTGGCAGTGCCGAACTGGGCACAGAAGAACAAAAAATTCACAGCAGCACCTACCATCCAAAGTCTAAGATGTTTAACTGTGAATCTTGCCAACGAACGTTTCATCAGAAAAGCTACCTTCGAACGCACATGAAGGTTGTACACCAAAAGGAGAAACGACACAAATGTCCACTCTGTTCAAAAGCATTTTTTGGGAAGTCTAATATGGAGGCTCATTTAAGGACCCATACACTTGAGAAGCCTGAGCGCTGTGATATTTGCGGCATGCGGTTCCAAAATGCGCAACATCTGAAGCGTCACATGCTGGTGCATTCTGGGGATAGTACTCATGAGCACACAATTAGCAATAGCAGATTTGGATCAAATTCAGACGTCATAACACTTAATAACGTACTCTCGGAACATCGTGAGCATCAAATGGATGGCGATACTAATGAACAGACTGATAAGTGTACAGATGACAAACGTATATTTTTTGACCCGAGCAATTTCAAAATTCACACGAAGTCGACGCATTTGGAAACGCCATCACAATTTACATGCGTCTTCTGCCCAATAACTTTCTCCCAAATGTACAATCTCATGCGGCATATTCTTTCCCACACAGGTGAAAGGCCTTATGAGTGTAAAATATGCGGAGCGAGTTTCTCGCAAAGTTCGTCATTGGTTAAACACAACCGCATTCACACCGACTCAAAACCATTCAGATGTGAAATTTGCAGCAAAGAGTTCCGACAGTCAGGAAGTTTGATATCACACATGGCCACACACACGGGAGAAAACATGTACAGATGTGCAATTTGTCAACGCTGTTACAGCCGGATGGACACGCTGAAGCTTCATTTACGTTCAAAGCACAGTAATAAATCTATGTAGTAATCTTGTTCAAACATCCAAATTGGTCTACTGCAAACTAGTTTAGATTTCGCGGCA
The DNA here is from genome assembly GCA_004115045.4 of Sinella curviseta. Lineage (NCBI taxonomy): Eukaryota > Metazoa > Arthropoda > Collembola > Entomobryomorpha > Entomobryidae > Sinella > Sinella curviseta. Next base: position 9,693,520 of record CM023201.3, on the reverse strand, counting down.
TTAGTGATATTTTCAGTTTTTCGGTAAAAATTCTTGAGAATCAGTTTAATTTTCGTATTCGCACTGAATTTTTGAACTTTCATACACCGCATTAGGCAAGCGCTTCATAAAATTCAGTTCGAAAAGAAAATAATTAATGCTCGTAGTATCGATAAGGAATGAAATTCCTTGCTACCTTTTCGTGAAATATAAACTAACAATATCATTGTACGCCGTTTGTAGATTCAAGTAGCATTTAAACAAGCATATAACCGTATTATAAAAATCAAATAGCCATATTCCCGATTTTATGCATTGATGCGTATTGTTAGATTATTTTCTGAGTGGGTGCTGATCATATATGCAGGTATTCTTTACAGAAAATATATCCACACACTACGAATAAATCGCATGTATTTACATACCTTTAAGAATGCATCAGTATTCATTATTTCCTCGCGTTTCGGACCAACGTTTCATGAAATGCAGGAGCGTATAGTCAGCTTTAATGATTTGATTAACGAAGGTCAACGAAGCAATGTTTTTTAAACTGCCGACGACAGAATATGTATAATTTCCTCAACTAATCTCATTTCGCGTTGTTTATATACGTCAGCGCAGTCAGACAATTTACAAAGTCCTCACTTTTCAGAATTATTCAGAGTCCCGGAATCTATTTACATAATAAAAAAAATTAATACGCGGAACAAAGGAGATCGTCAGTTTACAAATTCCAGGTATGCGGAATTTTGGTTGCCCTCTGCTACGCCCGCTCATAACAAAAATAATTCCCTAAGCAGGCACACACTTGCGGATTTTGTAAGTGAATAAGCAAGACGAAATTAAACTTGATCGCTGATAAAGTTGGGCAGCTTCAGAGACCATAACGCATCTTATGAATTCCAAAATCTTGAGATTTTACAGACTGGAAATTTTTTTAATACTTTTATCGACAAAGTTGATCCTCAAATCGTAATTACGAAACTAAAAGTAAGTAAACCGAGTTTGACTTCTTGGTGACCAAGGAAAATCAACAAGGCGCCTTCCGCTTTCCAGGAAATACAACAACGTTTGCGATTGAAATCGTTACGATTTCGAAATTTTAAAATGTCACATACGGCATTTGGTATATGATTTGAATCGTCGTTGACCATAACACATAGATATGATTTCATTTCAGGGTTGCCGGTTACTGTTTAACGGTTACAGCTATTTCAAATCATTTTACACGTTTATATTCTACTGCTTAAGTGGTTGGCAATTTTAAACTTCTGTTCCAAGCGCTTTATGGGACAAGCTTGACGGCGATAACGGCCAACCGCAACCGTTTGAAACGGTTAGGATTTCGAAATTTTCAAGTGTAAAATACGGCAAGTGGCATATCATTCGACTCCCTTTAGCTTACTGTGAAGATATTGAAGACAATTTTAATCGTAACGGTTACCGCTTAACGCCAGTAACGGTGATTTTATTTTTATGCTGCAATTTTTTAACGGATTGGAATATTTTCATTATGTTTTCGACAGATGGTTTATTATCAGTAGTAATAGTCAGTTGATTGTTTTGCTACCAGCTTCGCCACTTTGCTACATGGTAGCTTACTGCGTTTATTAGGACGAGTTGTTGTAAACTTAAGCCATTTGTCAAAGATCAATTGATTGTATAATGAATAAAATGTAAATTTCGATATATTTGAAATGAAATCATACTATTATTAATATACTATTACTATAATAAATGTGCATTACTAAATTTACAATGGCGTTACTCGTTACGGAGGGGGATGGTACGGTTACGGACCTGCGTTATGCTAGCGTTACATGGGGGTAGGTACGGTCCGAAAAAATGCGATTTTTGCGTTACTTATTTTGTGCAGCTTTATAAGCTTTCTATGGTAAGAACGTTAGTATAATATAAAATGCATTTTAACCTCTCAACAACATTTGTACATACGATGGCCCAAGTACTAGCAACTTTATATGTGTAGGTTTATTCTTCCACGACACTACTAGTATTTTGTGGAGGCACCTTCAATGTGTGAATCTATATAAGGACGAATAGTAAAGTACATGACACATGTTGTACCTTCTTCGACCGCATTATCTGGACAGAGTGAGGTTGCATTTGTTTGCGATGCGATACAGGAACTACTCTAGAACGTGGATTCAACCACACATAAATTGGTGCAACCAAATAAACGGGGTAGGAGAAACTTTCGCCGGATAGGATTAAAATAAGATGATATTTTCAACGATATGAGGCGAGTTGAGTAGTTGAGTATCAGCATGGAAGTCACGTAGCCCACAAGTATTATCCTTAATATCTCTTCCTAGCGCATTCAATCATGCCAATTGAATGGTTAACAATCTGACGGTGAAAAGTACGATGTATTTTCTACAAACCTTGGCACGTTAGCATTTTAAAAACAATTTTCGGTTTCAGTGTTGTACCTGTCAGAAAAAATGAGCGACTAAACATTCTGCGCTTTGTACATGGACATCTATATATAGAGCTAAAATGCATCTAATGAAGTATATGTTTAGCAAAAGAAACTAAAGCCACATAAGATAGTTACGTTGGACCAAAATTCCTCAGAGAGTCGCCCGCGTCAGTAGTGGTGATTTGTTTGTTCCCTCAGCATATCATTTGTTGTCGTGAGTGTTTACTAATAATAATTAATCTTGGTGTACCCAGGCGTTGCATTTAAAAACACACCGATTAAATCATGGTCTCCACTCACGCTTGTCTCTTTTGCGAAAAACACGAAAAGGATAAAAGTAGTCTCGATGCCCATATAAGATCCCATATAAATGAAAAGCCATACCTGTGTAAAAAGTGCAAAAATTGTTACTCTTCAAAGTTTCATCTACGAAAGCATGAGGCAGCGCATGCTGAAAATAGGATCCAGTCAATTCTCTGTTCGGAATGTAATGCAGAATTTGGAAGCAACAGACAATTAGAGGTTCACAGTAGATTGATACATCCAAATGTCAAGCAGTTTCTTTGTGGACCCTGTCAGCAATCGTTTTTCCATAAGCGTGACCTTCAACGGCACCTAAAGATTGTACACCAAAAGCACAAATGCCAACCCGAAGAATTTTACTCAAATTCGAATATGGAGATTCAACTAATGACCCAAACTGGTGAAAAACCGCACCGCTGTGAAATCTGTGGTCGACGGTTCAATATAGTAGGGAATCTAAAGCAGCATATGTTGGTACATACTGAAGACAAACCGCACCAGTGTTCAGTGTGCAATAAAGGATTTTCAAGATTTTTGCACCTTAGACTTCACCAGCGGATACACTCCAACGATAGGCCTTACAAGTGCAGCTTGTGTCGGAAAACGTTTAACCACTCTTCAAATCTAAACCGTCATTTGACATGTCATACCAAGGAGCGTTCCTATAAATGTACAGAGTGCGGCCAATCCTTTGCACACCAATACAGTCAACGAAGGCATATGGAGCAGACACATTTGACTGATGGAGGGACACAGTATACATGTTTATTTTGTTTCAAGACTTTTCCTCAAATGTCAAACCTGATTTCCCACATGCGTGTTCACACATGCGAAAAGCCGTTTCAGTGTCGAATTTGCAGTGCAAGTTTCTCTCAAAGCTCATCATTACTTTTGCACACACGTATTCACTCGGTCACTAAAGCATTTAGATGTGAAATTTGTTTGAAAGAGTTCCGACGCTCAAGTAGTTTAAATGTTCACATGACAATACACACGGGTGAAAAATCATTCAAGTGTAAATTATGTCAACGCAGCTACAGCCGGTTGAATGCGCTTAAGTATCATCTTCATTCACAACACTACAACACGTCATTTTGTTGTAATCAATGCAGCAAATCATTCAAATCTAATCAATATCTTCGTCGGCACAAACAACGAGTACATGGCGATTCCCATAAGTAGAAATGGTTGCTTAATACGTTCTTAAGAATGCCCTGGACGAACCTTAACGTTGGAATTGAAAAATATGATAATTTAAGTTGGATCGCAAAATTTTTTTGGAGGCGTCACCTCGTTATATGTACGGTAGCTTAGATCATGGTCATGGAGTTTACATCGAACTGTAGAATAATGAAGTGCACCCCTGAGGAACAAAATCAATGTAATTAATTTAATTTCAATGTAATTTCAAGAATAAAATAATTTGTACAAATTGTAATTTCCTATAATTGAGCTAAATTGTCTTTGTAGTTCCATTCTATTGCATCAGCAATACATTTTACAAACATAAATAATAAGTTGAGGAAATTAAGATGGTTGTTTCAAGTACAGCAAAATGGTAATAAAACTTTATGTCAATCTGTTTACGTTGACTTCGCTTATAAGATGGTGGCAACAATTTGTGGCGCGACTTATATATCTCATTTAGCAAACTCTACTTTCACCTTGACTTCTACCTTGCAGGTATTAGCATTTGGTTTGGTGCAATGAAGCAGTACATTAAAAATAATGAAATGTAGGGCGACATATATTTTTTTATTTTTTTCTCGTTTATAGGCACGTCCACCATTTCCCCCATTACACTCATTGCAACTGCACTGTGAATGATTCGAATATAGGTAAATTTTTAACATGTTACCAGTTAAATTGTCAACAATACAAACCTTCATATGAAATGACTGCAACGTGCATTGGGATTTCGTACAAACGGCCTAGTATGGACTATAAGTGTCGCGAGTATTTAATATTAATTATCAAGTAATCACATGCAAACCTGATTTATGGAATCGTTAAAGCTACACTTGTCATGTAGTTGGTGGGTAACAGCTCTTTGCCGGCAAAACAAAAATTTGACATGGCTATACACTTGCAGATTTACAATATCTAATGTTTTTGACTTTCAGTTTGATGGAAAAAACCAAAGGGCCTTCTGCTATTACATTTTGAATCGAGAGATATTAATTCACAATTAGTCTCTCTTATATTGCTTTTCCTATTGACTGCTTGTTCTTGTATACGATGCATTGGAAACAATATTTCTTAGGTTCCACGGAATCAGCTCTTCTCAGTGTTCATTGGTTACATATACGGTCCACACTCAAGTGCACATTTCAAATAAGACTCAGGAAATCACTTACGGTAAAGAATATTTGTTATGAATGCTAACTTACATATAATATAATATGTTTATTGATTTGGCGTACACATACCAACTGGATTTGAATTCGTATTGGAAACTTTGAAATCGCAACAATTGAAATCATTCGTATGCGATTAGATAGACGTTGGCGAAAATTACTAAGAAATCATCTTGTCATAAAAAGCATGCTAACAGGCTACTCATCGCCTATGCAAGTGTTGTATTTTTTAACTTAAAAATCTCTCTCTTTCTCTCGAATTGTAATTGCGATTACTTAACTTCATTTGCGAGGACATACCCTGACTTCGACAGACGTTTGTTTGTACCTTCGACGTTGCAGCAAATAAGTAGATGCAAGAAATCCTTGAGGCTAAAAAGTATGCATTGAAAAAATGCTGAAGTTGTTACGATGCATTGTTAAGATTATCGTCCCACTGAATTAAACTGGGGAATGAAGTCATTTATGGCATGAATGCAGCTCATTAATGCGGCGCCGACAAACTATCCGGAGTTTGTTGCCAAGGCAACATACCAACTTTTTAAGATTAACTTGCGTTAATTTGTTCCAAAAGACGAGTATAAATTTATATGCTGTGCAAATGTTCTCCAGAGCAAAGCAGGTTAGTCCGACAGCAATTCCATACAAAAGAAGCAGAAAGAGGGTGCATATACTGCCATGCATATCGGGCACACGTGGTGTTTTGTCCCTAAGATCTGGAACAAATCCAGTTGCCTCCTGTACAAACTCTACCCACCAGTGCCATATTCCAGAAACGATTAGCCCATTAATCCTTCCGATAACATTAGGATGCACGAAACCCATAATGGGTATCTGCACTGATAGATTGACGTACTTGTCTGTGCCCACGTATATTCTGGCCGATGGATTACCATGTGATAATCTTTTTGCGTATTGGTTTGCCAGATATGTCGGAAGTAGTATAGCCGATTTGTTGCACAATTGGAGCTCCTGCCAGAGTGCCACTATATCCTTCTCAATCAGTTTTTCTAAAAGGAAATCTTGCGCATCCTCTTCACTCGCATCCATGTAAAGTTGCATCCAATGTTCATAATTGTCTCGTAATACTTCACCACTCATGTCAGTCCAGTTATGATGTATGTGTGTGTGTTGCTCGAACAAATCACTGATATAGTAGGATGACTGGGATGCAAGAGCTTCCAATATAAGCACCCAGCTCCGCAGTTCAGAAGAAGCACTAAATTTTCTCTTCCGCATATCGCTTTCCGGAGAATAAATATTATGCCTGTTATGGCGAACACTGTGGGTCCAGTTGAAAAATGCCTGTTTTGATCTTAAGTCGGATGGACTAAACAGCGTAAAACAAGACGCTATCCTAGTGAAGATCATAAAATTATCCTGAACAAGTTGCTGAAACTCTGTGTAAGGAACCAATTCCTTGGGTGATATGAGATTGTACACATTATTGTTTTTATATCCATTGCTCAGAACAATTCCGGCAAGCATGAACGACACCATGGTAATTCGAAGACACAACCTGTTTGCGAAGTATGACAAAAAAGGGTCGCCCTGCTCCAAAACCACTTTGACTATTGGCAGCAAATGTGTGAAAATATTACAGAATCCAGTGGATGTGTCCGAAATGCGACGATGTGTTTCCATCAAAACCAACGAAGCAACCAGGATACATACCCAAATACATTTGTCATACGACACAAACAACTCGCCGAGGCCATAGGAATTTACTCCGCGAAATCCACCGCAGCTCACAAAGGTGATAGACGATGCAGTATCTTCATAAAACAGACGTACGCTCTGACGGCCACGTTCCTCAACCGGCAACGGAACCACTATCGCTTCTACCTCAATCTCGTCGACATTTACGCTATGAATAAACCGTTGACCGTTTTTGCAGTAATGGTGCGGAAACACTATGGTTGCATTGGCACTAACTGTAAGAATTAGCGAAGCAATTCCAAGTGAAAACATCTCCATTGGATCATAAACATTCACACCTGGAAACTGCCTGCCCAACTCTGAACCCCCCGCGGGAATGTGCGCACACGCCTCCACGTAATTCCAGAATCGTGCAATGTTATTCCTCACCGTTTGGCCCATGGTCAACTCAAAAAGCCAATGCGCATTTTCCTCTTTTGGATGCACGCAGAACAACTTGGCTATGTCCTGTATATTCATTGGTAAATTTCGAGTCGATATTTTGAAATTTTCTGCCTGGCTATGAAACGGTACTATTCGGTGAATTGACTGCATTCCGCCCACAATTGGGTCTCGAAACGAAATCGAAATTGTCTCCACATGCTGCAGGGATGGACCGTTAATGTCTCCATTAAACAGACGAATCCATGAGCCCGTTTGACGTGCCATAACCGCCTTCAGGCTATCGTGTGTGAGCGCTATAGTTTCGTGATGTACAAAGATAATTAGTTTTGGAACTAAGGATTGCTCGGATATTATAAAGCGTTCCAATATTTCATCCGCAACCTGAAACTTGAAAATTGAGGGTTCTCCAACAGCGTGTAGCAACGGCGGCGGAATTAAAATAGCCACTTGAACCTGACAGTTCCACGGTTTTGTCCTGCTTGTGTAATTAAAGTAATCTATGGACAAGCATACTTCTCCTGGCGCCCTAGCATCCACAGAGAGACCTACGAAATACTTCGATAAATGACACGGTGCTTTTTGTCCATTGTGCATCATTTTGCTTCCATTTGCCCTGTACATGCCATATGGGATCCATAAAGGTATGAAGCGGTTTCGAGAACGAATTCGTTTCCTCATATCAAAAATATGGAGCACGGCGATCTCTGGCCTTCTTAGGATGAGACTGGTGTACGATGGAAATATGTTGACATGTTCAAAATTATCTATGACAACATGACAGTGCATGTGTTCGAAAATATTGATCAGATTGGAAATATTGATGGTGAGGTATCTAGCGAAGCTTTTTGTTGAGTAATGAGCTCTTTCTTGAGCCAACGCTGAAATTTTATCCGCATCAAGATGGAATCTGATAAACTTCTCGGTTTGAACGGACTCAAACGGAAGTACGCTAATATTTCCCATAAAGGTTGAACTGCCAAAAACACAACGTACTGAGTAAAGTATCAATTGGACAGCTTGCAAGTTTACGAAAGGTATAGCCGAGAATTTCATTTTGATGGGACGGTTCTTATGAAAACTCCTTGACATGAGCAGCAATGGACTTCAGTCGAACTAGAGTATATTTTCCACCTGTCAGATCAAATGGGTATACGTTTGGGTATTGAGGCCAGAACTCTATCGTTTCTTCTGCAGAAAATAGGGTAAATGTACAAAAATCAATTTATTTTTAATTGTGGTCTATCGTTCCTTCTACCAAAGTGAAATGAAAGCTATTTGCTTACGTATTTGAACAAACATTTCGATTACGTGTTTAATTTGAATTTAAATCGATAAATCTTGCGCCAAAAATCTACCCATTTCTCTGGCAAGCTTACGCTTTTAAATCACATCTGTTCTTCGGTGACTGGATCATTCCTTCTTCATCCGGATGTCAGCAAGGAGACCCTGCAGGACCTTTACTCTTCTGTTTAGCAATTCACCCCATTATATCAACCTTGATATCCGAGCTGGTATGCTTTTATTTAGACGACGGACTTATCGCAGGAGAACCGGAAAAAGTTCTGGAAGATTTTTCAACAATCATAGAAAAATGTAAAAGCATAGGACTGACTATCAACTCCTCCAAGTGTGAAATTTTTGCTTGTGGAAACATCGAGGACTCTGTGTTACAGGCATTTGCTAAACTCTCTCCAGGCATCAAAGTAAAAAACAGCTTGTCCTTATTAGGAGCTCCAGTCACCGACAATGAAGTTGAATCTGCATTCAAGATGAAGTTCGAAGAAATTACCACCTTGTTTTCTCGTATCAAAAAACTAAACAGCTTTCACACAGCATACTATTTGCTACGACACTGCTTTGCTGTGCCGAAACTGACTTATTTACTGAGAACTACTGCAACGTGGAAGCAGAAGGACATCCTCAGAAGTTTTGACAACAAAATTAAAGAGACCCTTGAATATATTATCAACTCAGAACTTCCCTGTAACGAATATCTCAAAGCATCATTGCCCGTTACCTTTGGCGGTCTAGGAATCCGGAAGTGTATCGATCTATCTATTCCTGCTTTCATGTCATCAGTGTACAGTGTTTCTAAGCTTGTCAATTTGATGCTAACTCTGGATGAGTCAGACAAGCCAAAAATCACGTGTGCTGACGAATGTATGCATGAATGGAATCTCATCAGTGATAATTTTGGAGTCCCCCCAGCACCGGCCTGCCAGAAATCTTGGGATTATACCTACATACGTCGCTTATTAGAAAATAATCCGCCCCATTCAGAGAAAGAAAATGCAATTTTTCTTGCATTGAGGAAACCAGAATCCAACGCTTGGTTGAACGCTTTACCGTCCCGCTCTATTGGCACACTTCTGGAAAATAACGTGTTCAGAATTTCCGTCGCACTACGATTAGGATGCAAAATATGCGAAAAACACACTTGCATATGCGGCGAAGAAGTGGATGTTAACGGTCATCATGGACTCCACTGCGCAAAAAGTTTAGGTCGATACTCCAGACACCAGGAGCTAAACAACATAATATGCCGCTCCCTAACCTCAGCTAGAGTTCCTTGCCGTCTGGAGCCAACAGGTCTATCCCGAGATGACGGTAAACGAGTAGACGGAATGACGCTAATTCCTTGGGAAAAAGGACAGAGTTTAGTGTGGGATGCCACCTGTTCAGACACTCTAGCGCCCACTTATATTTCCCATTCCGCAAAGGAAGCTGGCTATTGTGCGAAAATGGCTGCTTCTGCAAAAACGAAGAAATATTCGACAGTCCTGGACCAAAATTTATCTTTTCTACCGTTCGCAGTTGAAACAATTGGACCTTGGTGTGATGAGGCAACAGAATTCGTGAACAAATTGGGAGGTTTACTAGCACTACACAGTGGAGAGCCACGTTCCAGACTATATCTAACGCAGAGGATAGGAATCGCAATCCAAAGAGGAAACGCAATCTCAGTAATGGGGACCTTCCCACCTAGTGATAATTTGAATGAATTGTTTTACATTTTAAACCCTAGAAACTAGTCAAAGTGTATTGTTAATTAATTAATATCCATTCAAAATTGTTAAATCATTGTGAAATGTTTCCCCCAATAAAACCAAAACTACTAAAATCGATAAATATTTATTGATTAGCTTTACGTTTTAGTGATGTTCCCAGCCTTGCAAATGGCTAATCCTTTAGGCGTAAAAAAACATGCAAGCAAATATGTAGGAAAAGTTGGCTACATACATTCCGTTGGATGGTTAAACCATACGTTCAAACCAGTTTTACATATTATGTATAATGCGTTGTGAAGATCACAGGAGCCATCTGGTTCTGTGATTTACCTAAAAGGTGTTTTGTTGCTAATTTGTCACTGGGTATGTGGTCCATCAGCATGTATGTACTAAACCTTGCATGTGAAGTGCAGAAAGTTGATGGAAGACACAATGTCCCATTTTGGAGCTCAAACTCCGTTTATATATGTAAATTGATGTCCGTATTTCGAAAATGGCCTGTGTTTTGACCCTTGACCCACCCCTAAACAGCAATCATGAATAAAACTTACATTCTCGATTAGAAGGCTGAAATTTTGTACAGCGGTACTTTTGAAGGGGAAGTTTACAGGTAAATTTATATTGTTTATTCCTGACCCCACCCATTGAACTCAAATGTATGGTCAAATTTCCATTTAAAGTAAATCGCAGTAGCACAAAGTTCCACAACATAAATCAGTATTTTTAATAATTACGTTAATTTTAAATGTGAGCATGATGAGCTAATACCTATGCATCGTTTTTCTATGCCGTTACGTTATTCTTTGCAATCAAAATCAAACTGGCTTGGCGCAGAGCCTCCATTGATATAAACGCTAGGACGAAATATACGAACCAATCGATTTCGTTCTGCAAATCGAAAAATACAATTCAATTTACATTATTTTGCAACTATATGCATTCATCATTTTAATTTTTGCGTGACTTCATGGTGCGGTCATGAAATTCATTTTCTGTCAAATGGATCATTATTTGAAATAGTAAATGGGTTCTCATCTGAATTTGGCACACTCACTACTCCACTACAAACTACCTGTACAAATTTGTAATGCATTATGTAACATTTGGTGCATTCACGTTGATCACACTCTACAATGTCGCCACGTACTTTACCAAGAACGGTCACCCTGCACCTACTTCAAATATTTCTGTCGCGACTGGAGAGAACCAAAAGTTGACGTCAAAATGACAAAATTACATACCACTAATAAATCAGTAAATCCTCCGGAGATGTGATAGGATTAGCCCCTCTGCCGGTTAAAAGTTTTAAAAATTACCTCATAATGAAGCTCTATATATGTATGAATGTCGTATTTCAAGCATACTTTAAAAAACGCAACTACACTTAACGGTTCTGGAATTTATTGGACAGCACTTTTGAATATGTAGATTTGCAGCATCACACAAAAATTGCTACTTTCCTGTAAAATGGAATTATAAAAGAGTTATATATGTAATTATAGTGTTACATGCAGTGCACTTTCCAATTCACTGATCGACGTAATCAAATCCAATGTTACAAAAAACCATGCGATTTGAGAAACGATGGACTAAATAGGATTTCGAATAATGGGAATCACTCAATAGTCTTACCAGCAGCCATCTCTGCTCCCGCAACCATGGTTAGCCAGACGTGTTTTCATGCGATTGCACCTCAAACTTTGCAGACGGCACCATGTTTAGCTCCGAGGAACATTGTTGATTTGTTCCGCACCAGTCCCCGCCTTTAGCAATGCAGCGCCAACACTTACTTTTTGACCTCCATGTAGAAATTTCAATATTTAGGTTATCATTTTTGGGTTTGTTCTGGTGCACTCGGGACTTAGTGTCAAGTTTTCGTAAGCGTTGATATTCGAGAAATTGCTTGCACGAATGCATGCTCGTTTCCATCCAACTTTCACAATTACAATCAACACACGAAACATCCACCAACATCATCTAGAAGGTATGTTATCACGATGACAGCAAATAAATAAAATTCCTCGTGCGATATTCTGATTAGGAGACCGGACAGGTGGCATTTTGTCTTTGTCTCAATTTAACAGATTTGAAAGCGTTGCATGGCCCATTCACTGAAGGGAAAAATTGCAGATAAAAACCGATAAACTGAATGATGTGAAAATATGTACAACAATACTTCTTTTTTGTGTTCCCACGCAAAATGACTTTGCAACAAGGTTGTCATATTGTATATACTGTTTCCTGTGCTCATATTTTCAAATGACATTTGCGAACAAATTAAACAGATCAGTATTAGTTTGAGCTGACGTCACATTAAATTTTCTCGAGGCTTTTCCCGAGGCTGTGTTACATCTTATTTTACGATGAAGTCCTTGGTATCATAAGAGTAAATTTTACATAGGAAACATGATGTTTCTTTAATTTCATAAAGTCCAAATGGCGAGAATATTCGTGAACACTTGTATTCATATGGCATCAGCGCTGTTCAAAAAAGTGGCTGTTGTTTGAATCTTCTTGCGAAAATAGCAGCGACCGAACAAGCTGCCTACTTTTCGATACAAACAGATTATCTTCTAATGTTAAAATCATGAACATTTCACAAGAGGTAGTTGATCTTCCTCGATTCACTTCAATGGGGATGAAAAGACCTACAAAACCTATCCTAGGTGACACTGGTACTGCGCCAAGTTTGTTCTTTGTCGCAAAACCCAATTTCGTGACCTTTTGGTTTTTCTTCGATTCTTCCCTGCAGTGAGAGCTGAATATTGAATGAATATTCCTTAAAATTCTGAAAATATCCATCCCTAATTACCTGAGAATTATGGTAAACAAATAAATATAAAATAATGTATTGGTTGCGTTGCACTCTATACTCTAGCGCAGTTTGGCGCCTAATTAATAAACGGAGATTTATATAAAATTCCATCTCATTTCATTCAAACATGCATAAACGTATTAAGTCTGTTATTCGAACCTGATAGCTGAATTATTGCAGCGGGTTGAAGGTAGTAATCTATGGTGTCATGGTGCAGGATATGTTTTTGACGTCACTTAAATAAAAATATGGGTTAAAGTTTTTGATTTTCTTGAAGAATAGTTTGCTGCCCAAATGCCACATCAGTCTCACCTTCCTTGACACAATCAACATATTTGCAGCTTTAGATTGCCATCTCATGTGGAAACGGATAAGCGATTTTAGACGTGTGAGTGGCGTTGCATACTTGACTGTCATAGTGTATATGTTATAGCCATTGTTGGTCAAAATAATTGTTCTCATAGTAAGTTCGTAATTAAGATTAGTTACGATCGAGATGGCAAATAATTTATAACAAAAAGTTGGGTAAGTGTTTTATGAATTTATGTATTTTTCGGACATTATCAAATGCATAAATGTGCATATGCCCCGCTACCATTGGTTTGGTATAGAAATTGACTTTATATTGTACACAAGACTTATTATTATCCATAAATGTTTAGGTATGTTGAAGTAAAAGTTGTGGCATGTTTTATCCCTGGTCTAATTACACGTTGGGTCCACCGCTCTGACACAACGACATGCCCCAAATTCCCTGCTCCATGATGAACTGGAGTGTAGTTGCAGCAGAGAAATAGGCAAACACGCCTTTTGAATTTTCTGCCAAATCAAGTAAATTAATTGAAATGATAAACCGGCACTCGGTTCAGTTGAGGTCATTCTAGCAATGTCTGATCAGTAATTGATTGCAATAACCATTTGTTTCTGCATTGTTTTTTGAACACAGTTATGTAAATACTGTAAGCCAATAAGTAAATACTCATCATTACACGAAGCGTTATACGTTTATTTTAAAATCAATCGATCATGTCATGCGTCTGTTATGTGATAGCAGGTCATAATCTTGACGCCTAATAATAAAGCTCATTTGGAAAAACACTGAAAATAAGTTTATTTTAATTCAAATTTGGAGTCAGGACGAATATATAATTTTATTTTTTCTCACAAAATATTACAGTGTAATGGTTTGAGAGTACGTATTTTCCCTTTTGAACAGTTGATTGCCAAACATTATTATTTGGTCCCCGCAAGGATTTGTTGAACACCAGGTCGGTCGACAATTACGGTGGGGTATCCATGCAGTTCGCTTCGAGTTAGTATGGATATCGTCACGCTCCGAAAATCAGTTAAACATGCTTCGTGTTAGCAATTCACTACAGATTTCATCATATAATGCAGGACAGACTAAATACATGCTAACGCAGTATTTCAAATAACAAAAAATTCCACCTTAGCTCAGTGATGGTATTTAATCTAAATTAAATGAAAAATCAATTAAAATAACATACGATAAATAACTTTCAGTAAATAAAAGTTATGGGAATTGAGTGCCGCCAGATTGGTGCCGTGCACGCTTATCACGTAGGAATGGGACTTTTTATAAGTAGAAAGATTAATATTACAACCAAAGAATATTTCTTAGGTTTATGATTGGCATGTCCGTTAGTTAACTGCTAAGTAAAAAATTGATTAATTTCAATCACCAGCATTTGTAACCCGTTTTCTTGCCCATTAGAAAGCAAATTCAAATGATTACCATCAAAAAGCCACAAATCCAATAACCCACAATCAAAAATAACTAATAACCGAACAGTTTTCTTTCCGGTTTCTACTTAATCTTTCTAGAATAAAATTCTAGATTGAACAATAAAATCCCAGGTAGTTGTGTGTAAGATTTAAGTATTACAAGATTGACCCTTCCATATTATGAGTATAAATGTGCACTTGAAGTAGCAATTCAACCGTTAATGAATCCAAGGGTATTCGTTCGTGTACAATGTCCTTCATTAAAGATAGTCATGCGGGAAAGAATCACACGTGGAGATGCCCTAGCTAGGAAAATATGTCGCGGGGAGTTATGTAAGCGGGGAGTTTTACCCTGGCCGGGAAATGGTTCCGCGTGGACCGGGCCGGTAAACGGAAAAACCATTATATATTTGATGCAAATATTTACTGTGTTCTGCTACACTTCTGAAACAATTATGTAGATGCCAATCATGACCATCAAGTAATTAGTCTGCACTCCACTGTGCAGGAAAGCTATACATTGCTTTCAAAATTGATTTTTAATGCCATGCAATATTTATTTATGTACATAATGCCAACCTACGTAAAATTTCTATTCCCAATTTTGACGCCGTTTGTAACGGTAACTGAGTTGATTCGCCAACTGCAAGCATAGATTGAATGTTACAACTTGCGTTTTGTTGTGCTCTAATTTTGAAAGCCTGCAATCAATTTAATGCTACTCATTTGTTGTGGTTAGAAAGTTGATTGACTAGGTTTTTTGTAAATGCATAAAGTTGCCAAAGGATTGTAACCATTATTGTTGTTTCATTGGTCATTTCCTTCCCACTTTTCTGCTGAAATAACAGCTGTGAATAACTGTGATATCCGACAAACGCAAATGCTCTCAAATTTAAATTTAATTGCAATTAATAATTTTTAACTGCGATTTCTTGTTACCCATTTTTGCTTATGCTGTTCTACACTGGGGTTTCCTCTAATTTCTGCGTCACCTAAAATATGTTAGATGTGGAATTGAAAGGAAGAGCCCCCCTTAAGGGTTGCACGTCTATCCGAAATGTATATCTTCAACTCCTTCATGCTGTATAGTTTGATGCCCGAGGAAGACAAATTATGATGTAACATTTGCAAATTATTGCAAGCTTTAACGCGGACAAATTCAGATAGAAATTTCTAAAGATCATTACGAGAGAGAAAGCGTGATTCAGTTGTTTCTTATATTACATCTATGATAACTGTAGCACACTGCAATTATGTCAGTAGAGATATCGCAACGTCCTTGTACTAATTAGAGCAAATCCTTGCGCGTACTAACGCTTGAACTATATGAAATACCATATAAACACCATCATGTCTTCAAAGAAGACACGTCTCTTCTGCCGGAAATCCGAGACAGGAAATTATGCGCTTGCCGTGCATATAAGTTCGCACGTCAACGAAAAAATCATCAATGCAAGAGGTGCAAAAACTGTTACTCTTCAAAGCAGAGGCTGCAAATTCATAAGGGAGCGCATCATGAAAATATGATTCGGACCTCTGTCTGTTCAATTTGCAATTCTCAATAGCAACATACAACTTGGAATTCACAGCAGGACGATGCATCCAAATGTTAAACAGTTTAATTGCGGACATTGCCAAAAATCCTTTCATAAGAAGTATTTCTTTCAAAGGCATATCAAATCAGTACACGAAAGGCTGACACGATACAACTGTCCACTCTGCTCAAAAGCGTATTATTCGAGGGCCGAAATGGAATCTCATTAAATGACCCACACTTGCGAAAAGGCATACTCTTGTGAATTATGTGGTTGGAGCTTCAAATTTGCATCGAATATGAAGCCTCATATGTTGCTACATTCTGGGGAGAAAGCGCATGGGTGTGCAATCATAAGTATAAAATGAGAATATACCTGAGAATTCTGTGCCACCTCAGCTGACTTTTGCTCTTTGCTTCCCTTCTCTCTCCTTCTCGCGTCATCATAGCAATGAAGGGTATGGCAAAGAGAGCGTAGCATCTCCAAAAAATTAATGCAGGACAGTATACCCCGCTGTTGCTATGTCTTTTAGATAGCAAGCAACGGGGAAGGGAGAATAGACTCACGCGGTCTCTCTCACTCTCTCTCCTACACAACACACACACATACACAACAGCCAGCAGCAATACTCCACTTCTCCGTCTCTCTCCTTCTTGCTTTACAGCATGCTTGCTCTCCTTGCTGGATGGATGTAAAGAGATGGAGTGGCGTGGCGCGTTTACAGCATTTGAATTTTGAAACAAGTAAAGGGTTATTACAAACGTCACGTTCATATTACTACTACTGTTGTGGCATGTTGTTGTTTGTGTGGTGTTTTTTTGTTGTTGTGAGTATGTAAAGAGATGGTGTTGGTGTCGTGGAGCATTTCCATTGCATTTTGAAACAAGTGATGGGTTACTGCAAATATAATGGGATGTTGCAGATGCAATGGGATTTTGCAAATGCAATGAGATTTTGCAGATGCAATGGGATTTTGCAAATGCAATGGGATTTTGCAGATTCAATGGGATTTTACAAATGCAATATGTTGTTGCAAATGTAAATGGCCGTTGCATATGTAATGGGGCATTGCAAAAATAATGGGGTTATCCTCTGGGTTCCTACGCCATATTTATACTGAATATTGCTCTTGGTTGTATTAAAAACAACGGTAAACAAACGAGCAGCTGCAGCTGTGTGTACTACTGGGTGTCTTTTGAACGAACCGCCAAACTTGGTCTCCTTATGGGGATAAATGGGGATCAGTGAGACAACTGACAGCTGGAAGGGGGATCGATCAAAGTTCGGCTATCCTAACTGATTTTTCAAACCTTATACATAGATTGAAATTGGAACTGCGATCTCTTTAATTATTGGCGACTTAGTCGCCAATGGGCCCCCTTCTAGTATGCAATAAAAGATTTACAACAGCTCAAAATCAACGACTTCACCAAGGTATCCACTCCAACCTTAGGTGCTACAAGTGTAGTTTGTTTGAGAAAGCATTTAAGCGATATGAACACCTTGATGATCAAATGACCATACACGGGAGAACAAGCGTACAAATGTACAATTTTTCAACGACCTAACCGCCGTCCAAACTCATTGAGGTGCCATGTCGAATCACAGCATTACAAAGCACCATTCTCTTGTTCAAGCTGCACCAAATCCTTGACATCTTCTAAATATCTTCTGAAGCACAAACAAAGAGCGCATGGCAAGCTTAAGCTTAATCAATAGCCCATGTTCCAAATTCCGTTAGAATGAACAACGATTTTTAAATCTGATTATGGACAAATCTTTCCAACACAACGCTCAAACCAGCAGACATTTTATCACCAGTTGTTTTTGCTCAATTATTACTTGTACCCAAATGGACGTATTTGAGACAATCAATTTGTATCATCACATTTGTTGTTTGATACTCATTTTTGATGGATGAATTTTAATTAAAATCATTGTATATGGTACATTATTTTCGAGTATGTGTATATTACTTGCCAGTGAAATTCATGAAAATAATTAATGCATATTATAAATCATTAACTACATATTACATATATACATTCCTGCTACTCTTCTCAATACAAGTATGTAGATATCAGTCATGGCAATGAAGTAAGCAGTCTTGATACCACGATGAATGCCATACTTCATTTAGTCGTTCTGTCCTGTCATGCATTAAATCCTGCCAACTAACACAAATTTGTGCTCTCAATGTTACCTTTCCAATAAGGACCCCATATTTCATTATTCAAATATGGCATGTAATTATTTCACTCAATTTCATTTCACAAGTCATGTTCCAACTGATAGAATAAACCGTTATTGACGGCATTACGACGTAACTTCATTCACCCTTTTGTAGCAGCGTTATATTAAATAACTCCACTTTAGCGTCACCACCAACTTTCCGCTCAGGTAAACAATATTCGAAAAGTTTATTTAGTAGCTTTATTCTATTCCACGTTCTTTCTTCCTGATGTCGTATAGCCGCAACTTATTAGCGTCATAATCCTACCCACATCCTAGAAAACGCGCGTACGAAAATACGAAATAAAATCCTGCCAAATGGAAGTATCACACTAGGATCGATCATAAGTATGATAGCAACATGTATTTTATGCAAGCCTGTCCCATTGTTCACGACATATATTACTGTACTAATTAGTTAATGTCAAAAGAAATGATGGCATCGCCCATTGTGCATTTGAAGATATTTCGAAGTCTTCTCGAATAATAATTAGCTTGCGACATTATACGTATTCAGATAATACATTGAATATGCCTCCGTATACTGATGAACAATTGAACGATCGATGAAATAATAAGACGAAACATCTTCCGGTGCCTCTGCTGCTATAATTAGTACAATTAGTGTAAATGTATTACATATGGTCCCTCGGCGATCATTAAAGTTATGACGGAATAAATGGCAATATTGTAATTTGGTATGTCATGATTTGACTCTTTTTTACTTTCGGTGTGTAAGGTATGTAGTGGAGAGGTTGCCGGGTTCGAAATCAAATTAAAAAACGGAGGCCATTTTCAGCTTCTACTCGTGGAGAGATATTTACAGGTAATGGAAACAACCTATGAACATCTCAGAATACTCTAAAAGACAGCTGATGGCTTAAAATAAATAAACATTTTTGCACCGAAATTGTCTGTGCCGACAATCATCAATCTGACGTCATTCTTACAAAAAAGTGGACAGAAGCATTATATTAGTTTCATGAAGCTTTAAACAAAATTATTGTCGCTACTACCTTCAGACAGCGTAGCTGATGACGGGACACGTGATCACACCCCTGCAGACATCTGTAACAGTAGATTTTTCCATGGACTGTCATTTCTCTTATCACCAGAATCGGAATGGCCTGCTGAGGCGAAGAACGTTAAAGTCAATGTAATTGACCTTGAAATAAAACGTCATGTCGCTCTTGTCATTGTTGAAGAACGACCTACAATCAAAATGGAGTTGGAATGGAGTGACCTAATTGCTGATTATGCCTCATCTCGTTACTGTAAACCACCCGCTGCTTCTCCTTATTTTAGATAATTAAAAAGATAACCTACGATTTTCATCCAATAAGGATTATTATTATAAAGCCATTGATAAATTGTAGTTATGGTTCGTTCGCTCCGTTCGTGTATATTATTCTGCTTTAAGCATCACTGAATTGAAATATGAACCTGGTTATATATGCGGTCTCTAAACTTTGGGGTATATTGAAATCCTTTGTAGGATTATTGCCCAAGCCTGGGTGAAAGTCTGTATCCGCCCCCTGCGCATACATATTTCACATCTACAAAGGTTTATTATTGGAGTGACTCCGATTGTGTTACAATAATGAAGCGTTTCGGGGAAACAGGCTCCACTCGTTTTACACACATGCGGCTTTTCATGAGTATGGGCAAGCAAATGGCGAGTAAGGTTGTTTTTGCCAGGGAATGTGTTGTAGTAAAAGTGCCGTGCATAACGTGTACCTTCAGCGCCCCAACGTATCTGTTTCATATGCCTTTTCAGACTGCTGTACTTCGAAAATGATTGGCAGCATTATGCACATTTATGGGCACGCTCCTTGGTATGGCTTGTTAAATGACGCTTATAGTTCGACAGCCAATTGTTGGCTATCTGACACAAACTGCACTTGTAGTGATTTTCGTTGAAGTGTACTCGTTTATGACCTTCGAGTTTGGAACTTGTAGCAAACCGTTTATTGCACGATGAACACACATGCGCACAACAGATGAACCTTAAGATGGACCTCAGAGTTGAACCGTCGAGCACAGATATCACATCGGTGTGGTTATGTGCCAATGTGGGTTCTTAAATGAATCTCCAAATTGTAGTGGGAGGAAAATACTCTGGTGCAGGGTAGACATTTGTGTCCTTTGTGTTTTTGGTGGACACCCTTTACGTGTGATTGAACGGAGCTAATGTTGAGAACCGATTTTTGGCAGAATCCGCAGTTAAACTGTTTAGTATTTGGATGTGCCAAGCTGTAGTGAACTTATAATTGTCGGTTGCTACCGAATTCGGCACAACACACAGAGCAAATAGCTGACTGGATCCGGTGGTCTAAATGTGCTTCCTCATGCATTTTCAGCATTTTCTTTGATGTGTAGCGCTTTATGCACTAACAGAAATACGGTTTCTCCTTTGTATGAACTATTATATGTGCGTCAAGGTCTGCGTTGCACGGGTCGTCCTTGCGGCAAAACGGGAAAACGTTAAACGATGGCATGCCAAACTGTAAATTGTGTTTCAAATGGCGCACAATGACCTGTCAATGGGATAGCATTTACCAGTGAAGGAATTGTATATTTATTTTTACAACAATTACGTAATCATACGTCATACGTAATGTTTGCCTCAACACGCCCGTTTTAAGGAATACATTCACAATAGTGTCTGCTTAGCAGGCATTGCTTGATATTCTAATGTCACCAGGCATATATTTTAGTATACGTGATTTTCATGAATGTACGCCACTTGAGATACGGCGCGCGTTTTACCTCTACCTGATAAGCACTCCAACGATGTATATTTATACACTAATTTTGAATTCTTAGTTTTTATTTGGAACACGTTTATTATTTATCCCTTTATGTACAAAAATATTAACTTATTAGCCACATATGTATATGCATATAAACACCCACTATAGATTTTTCAATTGGTATATTTGAAAATTCTAGCAATTGATAACGACCTGAATTCAGGATATCCAGATACAATTAACCAAAATTCATAAGTCTGCACAACCGTCTGCATAAATTTGATTCTTGTTTATTTAAAGCAAGATGATTTTTAAGGGACAAATTAGTACGTTTAAGAACATTGAATTACTTTAAATTTATCATGGCGTCATTGGCTTTCATACAAATTAGATAGTATAGAAAAAACTAAGTTACAGAAATTATCGCTGTAAGGACACAGTGATTAAAAATAGTGCGCTTGACGATCAATAATTCAATTATATAAGCTACACTGGAATTGAAATAACCTAAATAAAATGAAATAAATGTATAATCAAATGCACATACTGACACATACAAAATGTGTCAACAGTAATTATATCGTTTTAATTATAATTGTAACACAACCATCCGAATAAATACAATCAAATACAAGCATCGGCTCAGCGGCGGAACATATTTTACAGCTGATGGCCTCTCGCAGACGGGAATGATTTACTTCGGTTTATTATTGCAATACAATCACCTGTTTTTATGATGGTAAAGTATATGTTTACTCAACGATGACTGCAAACGATAACCCCGTTGGCAGAAATTACATCTATAAGGATATTCTCCGGTGTGGCCTGCCATATGGTCATTCAATTGTGCAAAGCGGTGGAACCCTTTTAGGCAAATTTCGCAGCTGAATCTCTTCGTTTCGGAGTGAATCGGGTTGTGTGAAAATAATGTCCCAAGATGAGAGAAGGTTTCGCCGCAAATTTTACAACCGTAAGGTTTTTCACGTGTGTGCACACGCAAGTGGGCGAAAAGGATTGTCTTTTCAGAGAAATTCTTTGAGCAAAATATACAAGAAACTTGTGATCGGAGTCCAACCGAATGGGTCCACTTCATGTGTCTGCTTAGACTATATTTGTGGGAAAATGATTGGCTGCAAACGATGCAATTGAAAGCGCGTTCTTTGTTATGTATTGTCATATGAACCTTCAGGTGATGACTTCGATTAAAGGATTTCTGACACAAGCTGCACTTGTAGAGCCTTTCGTTGGAGTGTACAACTTGGTGAATTTTGAGATCACTATTCGTTCCAAATTTTTTACGGCATGTTGTACACTCATGTGATTTATCCCCAGAGTGTACCAACATATGACGCTTCAGATGATGTGACAAAATGAAACGGCGACCACAAGTGTTGCACTGATGAGGTTTTTCACCAGTATGGATTCTTAGATGAATCTCCATATCGGCCTTCGATAAAATCACTTTCGAGCAGAGTGGACATATGTGCTGTGTCTTCATTTGGTGTACTGCCATCACGTGTTTTCGAAGGGCAACCTTGCCATAACACAATTTTTGGCAATGTCCACAAGTATACTGTTTAACATTTGGATGCATCTTTCTGCCGTGAATTTCCAGTTGTATCTTGCTGTCAAATTCGGCATTGCAAACTGTGCAGACAGGTGAATGATTTATGTTGTCAGCATGCGAAGTCTCATGACGTTGTAGCCCATTCTTTGAAGAGTAACAATTTTTGCACATTTTACATAGAAACGGGTTTTCGTTGATGTGGGATCTTATATGCATTTCGAGCAAAGAATTATAAGGAAGACGCTTTTGGCAGAATGGGCAAACTTTCGTCGATGACATGATGAAAGATTTATGATACTGAAAATGTTGCAGTTTTTGTCACACAGAATTGCTCAAAGAAGTATGTCTTGCTCGATGCTTTTGACTCTCAATAAGTTTGTTTGTGTAGGTTTTCCGATTTTGGTTATAAGGAAATATTTTAGCTCCTTATCCGAGTGATCTATAGGAATTTGTATGCGATTTTGTCAACATCAGGGAATGGAACAATTGGCAATATTTGAATCCTGGTATCTGCTGTATCCGCAAAAAACTACGGAATGAATTTAAAATATAAATAGCATACAGTTTAAGTTCGCAAATCTTAAAGATAAATCGAAACAATATCTTCATACGTACACTTAACTAATGGTTTTTGTGTAAAAACACTGTTATTCTTTCATTTCTTACAATGCTATTGTTAGTGACTGATACATGGTGCACTTAGCTCGTATACGTGTCACCAGAATCCTTTACATGTGACGCGATTTGATAACAAATTACTGCTTATGATGTGATTTTAACTTTTAACTGTTTAAAGAATTGATACCTGCATGCACTTCAGTTACAAGCAAACTGTAAACGACTATATACATATTTGCGTACTGAAAGTGTACGATTTTTATGAACTTGAATTGTGTGAATACTGTTTGTATGTACATTGTATACTGCGTTTGAATTGAGTTGTGTTTCGTAATACAAGATGGTTCAGCTCACCAAAG
The DNA here is from genome assembly GCA_004115045.4 of Sinella curviseta. Taxonomy (NCBI): domain Eukaryota; kingdom Metazoa; phylum Arthropoda; class Collembola; order Entomobryomorpha; family Entomobryidae; genus Sinella; species Sinella curviseta. Next base: position 9,669,705 of record CM023201.3, on the reverse strand, counting down.
AATCCGTAACACATATTTTTCTGTATTGGTAAGCCTTTAATATTCATTGTTCACTAGTAGTGACTGTAATCCTATGATAGTGTAGTAAGTGACAAGAGGCAAAGATACAATTCAATATACATGGGTGAGCAAAAATGCTTGATTGTGTGCTGAAACAAATGACATGCTTTGACTTGGTTACCAATTTCATACTGAGCAATACATATCACAAATAGGCATTCCACTTTTAAGGATTTATGAGCCAACTATAACTCTTTACCTACCTTAAACGTTTGTAGTGTGATGAGGGTCTAGATGTTACATTCATTTTTGTCCTGGTTGTCATTTTTGACAACATTGGTTGCCGCTACATAGTTATGCTTAAAAAATATTGCTGGTTAGTATATTGATGGCTTCTTGGTGCAAGTAGCTTTTATTTTAAAAATATTAAAAGGTATCCCGTCACATACAAAAGTGTTGTTTCATTCTCGATTTACATTAAAGCAACCAACACACTGTGCATATTCAGCTATATTCCGAGATTGATATAGGCCTGCCTTCCAAATATTAGCGAAAAGTACAAAAATTGGTCCCATTCCAATGCCTATTTAGATTAACCGAGTTCAGAGTAAGCTTTGGTCAACTATTTATCTTCTTTTTATTTCACTCATAACGTCTTCAATTTTTCGCAACGCCTGTTGCATCATTTATATGTATGCTAGTACTATATTCAATTAGTACATGTCAGTCAGCCATGACGGTTTGGCAGGTTGACTGGCAAACATAAGTTCACACAAAATATTTTGATAATGAAGTAAGAGATTTGAACTATTCGTGTGTCGATTAATTTTTTTTTTAAATGAACAGTAATTATAATCAGCAAAAATCAATGCAAACAAAGTCTGACGGAAGTTCCTAGTTACATTGAAACCTTACAATTTCGTGTGTCTGGGAAAACGTTTTAACTATATTGTTCATGATTAAAAATCATTTACAAGTTTTCATCGACTCAACAGATGTTAACTATTACCCCAATCGAAATTATTGCAACGTTCCGTAAATAAAGGCAACATAATATGCCACCCTTACAAACAAATTGAACAAAATATACATTCGGAATGACTAACAGATGTATAAAGGTAAATTGTGAACCTTAATCATCAGCAGAAATTCACGAATATAGAAATATTAATTTAGAACGTCACCATGTAACCTTACAACATAAATTATAGTAATAATAGTATATAAAATTTATAAATCCAAATATTTTAAAATGAGTGGAGAATATGTTAATATCATTTACAGAGTTACCATCACAATATGAATATACCAGTGTATATCGATTCATGCGTTTTCCTCCGTGCGCAAGGACGTTCACATGATTTTTGGTGTAAAATTGAGTGTAGATAAAAATTAACGTCAAACCGAATACAAAAATGTACTATCGCGTATAGTGGGTGCCAGGTCATGTTTAACGGCAGAGTAAGAAGGACATATATCGTACGCATTGGGTTCGTCAAATACGGAAGGTTTAAATTACGCAAACGTAATTTGTTTCTGCTCAATGTAACATTAACATGAAAAGATGAGACATGAAAACTACAATTGTAGGTTTCGTAATTGCCATTGCCATGATGATATGAGTAAAGCCAATTAATGAATAAATTTTTAATTCCACGTAAATCAAAAAATACAACAAGAAATGGGGCGAATATTTTCTCTTGAAACATTTCCTAAAAGTCCTTTCCATAAAACTATTTCTTAAAGTCAAATAAGTGATATTTTACCATATAAATGGTTGGTACTTTTGAAAATACGAAGCATTATGAGCAGTCTAGGTACTATGAACACTGATTGGTCTTCATTCTAAAAATGTTCAAACGTGTTAAGGCATTCAAAGTGATAAATAGTGGTTATAATCTGTAAGGTTGACACAACCAGGAACATACAGATAGAGAGTAATTTATTTAGAAATTTACAGTATGCAAATGTACCATATCACAAAACATGCAAAAGTTTCCTTATGTGTATATTAGTTTACGCCAGCATCAATTCTTGAAGCACACACATACATTCAATTTGTAGAACGTTAGGACAACCGAATCGACCAGTGGAGACAAGACGAGCTATTGTGCCACCGAATGCGGTGGTTGAAATAAGGTCTAAAAAATGGAAGGTGAAAAATGTGGAATGGCCAAATGGCAAAAGAGTACTGGGGCAAGCTAGAAAAGTTATATTTTGTTTTCAAACGAATGAAAGAATACAACCAGAGGATTTAAAATAATAACTAGTAAGGTGTAACCTTTAATATGTAACTACCGGAGCATGCCCAAATCACAAATTAGGTATACATTCGACCGTGATACTACGTTAGTGAACCTCAAATTGAACATCTAACCAGATTTGTGGAATAAAAAAATTCCCCACCTGGTGACACCTCAACTTCGACCCTCCACCCAGCCACCATTTTACCGATTTGACCAATGGTCCCTTGATCAAAAATGATCCTAATGAACTCCTGTATCCATTTATAGAATAAAAAATTTCACGCCTGGGTCAACCACACCACCCCCCACTTTGACCCTTGTACTTCCGGTCAATGACGAGATACATGGCTGACAATCAATAGGGAAGGTCCTCATGGGCAAGTGCATTTGTGTTCCAAATTTTAGCCAAATCGGTCAACGTGAACGGAAGTTAGAGTGGGTACGGACACACAGACAGACAGACAGACAGACAAACAGATCAATCGCTATAACTACCTTTCAAGCATTTCATGCTTCCGGTAGTTAATAATGCCCGGCTTAATTCCTACCCAGTATCAAATCGCAAGTCACGTACACTTCAGTGAAAGGATTATCTTCCCCAGCATACTAAATGCTATTTGTGGGAGAGCTGCTCAACTGTATTCATTGGGTACAATGTATTCCCTACCAGACAGATCCGAACACGCTAGAATTACAAAATTAATATTCAGTTATGTTATTCCTCAATTCATAGAGGGAGAATACACAATTGCACCAAGATTTGAATATGGTTTGAAAGAAACACATGTGTACCTAAAATAAGGAACCATGTCCGCACAGATCCTCAAGCATGGAATGGTATCACAACCAACATTTCCTGAACTTCATGATCGGACATTGCAATGTCCGTAGAACTGCAGTTCTACGCGGAATGGAAAGGACGTTGTTGTATGAATAAGCACAATCGCGTTTTTCTATCAGTATCGAGTACACTCACTCAGGCATACGGCAGCAGAAAAAGTAAATTCTCACTTTAATTTTGTATTTAGTGAATCTTAAACGGTATATGTGCACCTGCTGCTATACTGGATTCTTCTATAATAATAAACTATACCATTGTTTAATACGGAGATAGAAATTCTACAATATTTTTACAGATCATTCCAGATAACTTGACCTGATTTATCGCTCTATCGAAAAAATTCCAAAGTAACAAGGTAAACGAACGGAAAAATGCACTCCTAAAAATGATTATTAGTCCAGCCAACTGTCGCTGAGTAACACTGTTAAAACTTTCAGCATGGCGTCGACGAACGTTTGTCTGTTCTGCCTGAAAACCAAGCAGAGGAAAGCCATACTTGAGACTCATTTAACATCTCACATCAATGAAAAACCGTACCTGTGTACAAAGTGCAATAATTGTTACCCCTCAAACCGCCAGTTGCAAAAACACGAGAAAGCTCATGACGAATACAGGATCCAGTCAGTTGTCTGTTCTGTTTGTAATGTAGTATTTGGTAGTAACAGACAACTAGAAGTACACAGCAGCTTTATGCATCCAAACGTCAAGCAATTAAAGTGCGGATTCTGTGAGAAATCGTTTTTTTTTAAAGTCCACGCTTCAAAAACACGTGAAAATTGTACACGATAAGAGGGCACGATACAGTTGTCCACTCTGCCTCAAAGTACTATCCACGAAATGCCATTTGCAGGATCATTTGAGGACCCACACTGGTGAACAACCGCACCGCTGTGATACCTGTGCTCAGCGGTTCAAAACTAAAGGCGCTCTTAAGCGTCATATGGTGGTACATTCTGGTGAGAGGCCGCACGAATGTTTAACGTGTAATAAAAGATTTGGTACAATTTCAGACCTCAGTGTTCACCAGCGAGTGCACACCAATGAAAGACCCTACAAGTGCAGCTTGTGTGCTAAATCGTTCAAGTATTGTTCAAACCTTAACCGTCATTTAAGATGCCATACCAAGGAGCGCGCGTTTAAATGTGAAAAGTGTGGCCAACCATTTTCGGACCGATGCAGTCTGTGACGGCACGATAAACACTTGCATGGGAATGGTTTGGGGGAACATTTTACATGTGTATTTTCCTTGAAGGCGTTCACTCAAATGAACAACCTCATTTCCCATCTGCGTATACACACGCGCGAAAGACCATTTGAGTGTCAAGTATGTAATGCAAGCTGCGCTCAAAATTCATCATTATTGTTGCACAATCGTATTCACTCCGATAGTAAACCATTTAAATGTGAAATATGTTCTAAAGAGTTCTGACAATCAAAAGGCCTAAAGAACCACATGTCCGACCACACCGGAGAACAAGCATATAAGTGTACATTTTGCCAACGCACCTACAAACGATGAGAGTCGCTGAAGTACCATATCCATTCACAACATTACAACACATCATTTTCTTGCACGCAATGCAGTAGGGCATACAGAACTACTCACCGTCTTCGACAGCACATCCATCGAGTACATGGCGCATCCGTTTAATTGGCGTTGTTGATTATTCAGTTCTATAAAATTACGTTTACGATGTTACGATTGAGATAGAAAGAAAGATGGTTCAAATTACAGAGGAGTGGCTTTTATCTTATTGTTTTAAGTTTTTTAAGACGGTTAAAATAGTATTCATATAGTTCATAAGTATTATTTGGGTTTATAGAAAATGTACCCACATAATATCGTACTCCGAGAAAAACAGACAGATCTATGTAATTTATTTCTAGAGTAAAATAGTATTTGTGAAAGGTTTAACTACACACATTAGCCGAGAAACAATACATGAAAGTTACGTTGCAGTTTTATTATCAGCACCTTAAATAGTTTAACAAATGTTAACATAAAATATTGAAAGGGATTCGCAAATGAAGCATTGGATATATATTATAATATTATTCAAATATGACTTTAAAATAAAATAAAATACATTTAGATATTATAAATTATATGTATCATGAAGCTTAGTGTTAACATCCATGTACAAATTGTAAAAAAAATTATACTAATTAATTAACGACGGATAATGATTTACGTATGTGTAATCAGTTGCTAATGATTGAGTAGAGCTCATCATAATTTCATCTATATTTTTACAAATAACATATTGCCAAACTTTGCCGTAGTCTTAGTGTATTACATTATTATTAAACGATGTAAATAATATGTATAGTACTCCTCATCATGCCATTATCATATTATATACTCTACATGTGCAGGTTTTACCTATGTCTTCACAACACCATTGGTATTTAGTGCATGCACGATCAATGTGTGAATCTAAATGTAAATATGGACGAACCGAAAAATACATGCTGTACCGTCCGCCTTCGCATTATTATGAGCGTGAGGTTGCATCTGATAGAGGTGCGAAAACCGACCTCCCTCTCAAATTTACCATTCATCTGATAGGATTAGCAATAGAGTATATTTTCAAAGAATGTGCAACTTCATGAAACCGAGTGCCTTCATGCAAATCACGTTGTACTCTGTATTATCCGAAATGTGTCCTACTAGCGCATTCACTGGTGACTATTGAAGGGTTACTAGTCGAACTGTTTAGAGCACTATACATTCCCTACAAACCCTGGCACGTTACCATTTTGAAAATAATTTTCGGTTGCAGTTTTGTGTCCGTCTGATATAATGGGCGACAAAAGATTGTACACTTTGTACATCAATATGTTTCATTCACATTATACACAGACCTAAAAGTCACGCAATTGAAAGATACGTTTAGCAATACAAACTGAACACATGTACGAAAGTTAAATTGGATCATAGTTCTTGAAACATTCGCTCGCGTCAGTAGAGATATATGTGTTCTCTCAGCGTAAGATCCGCCATCGGGAGCGTATACTTCTAATAATCAATATTTGTGTATCAAAGATTTGAATTAAAAAACACATTGGTTTAATCATGCTCTCCACGCACGTTTGTCCATTTTGTGAGAAACTCGAAAGGGATAACAGTAATCTGGATTCGCATATAAGATCCCATATAAATGAAAAACCGTACCCGTGTAAACAGTGCACAGATCGCTACTCTTCAAAGTTTCCGATAACAAACCATGAAGCTGCGAATAATTTAGGTAGGATACTGCCAGCTTTCTGTTTAGTGTGTAATGCAGAATATGGAATCAACAGAAAACTAGAAATTTACAGCGGATTCATGCATCAAATTGTCGAGCAGTTTCATGTTGGATTCTGCCAGCAATCGTTTTCGCAGATGAGTTCCCTTCAACGGCACGTGAAGAATGTCCACAAAAAGGACAAACCACACAAATGCCTACTCTGTCCTAAATCATTTCATTCCAACTTCAATATGGAGAATCATTTAAGAACCCACACTGGTGAAAAATCCGCACCGTTGTGATCTATGTGCTAGCCGGTTCAGAATTATGTACCATCTAAAGAGGCATATGTCGGTGCATAGTGGAGAGAAATCATATCATTGTCCAACGTGCAATAAAAGATTTACTAGCAATTCAGACCTCAGAGTTCACCAACGGAAACACACCAACGAAAGGCCCTATAAGTGTAGCTTGTGTCAAAAAGCTTTTGGCCTGTCGAAAAGCCTTAAGAGTCATTTGTCAACTCATACCAAGGAGCGTGCGTACAAATGTACAGAATGCGGTCAATCATTTTCATACCAATGCAATCTAATAAGGCACATGAAACGGACACATGTGGGCGGTGTAGGAACACAGTTTGAATGTCTCTATTGCTTCAGGATTTTTTCTCAATTGAGCTTTCTTACTTCCCATATCCGTGCACACACAGGAGAAAGGCCTTTTGACTGTCAAATTTGCAATGTCACCTTTACTGAAAATTCTGCACTATTCAAACATAATCGTATTCACGACAGTATTAAACCTTTTAAATGTGAAATATGCATGGAAGAATTTTGATATTGGAGAAGCTTAAAATATCATATAACTGATCACACCGGAGAAAGAGCGCACAAATGTACAATTTGCGTACGCAGCTACAGCCGACCTGATGCGCTGAGGAAGCATCTTCATTCACAACAAACTTTAATATTAAACTCACCAAAATTCAATCTTGTGTCTTACTTTCCGGTGTTAATTATAATGATTTATCATCATATTACATACTATGGACATTTTCACTACGAGTTTCGTTTCCAATTTGGTTTAAACCATAAGCATAAATAGAGCGTGACCTCACATCTCATAAGTATTTTGAATCCATTAAATTAACCTTTTCCGCTACCCGGACCGGCAAAGCTCATAAACTCAGAAATTGTATAAATGTATTGTAAGTTAGTGCTTTATCTTATATTTATCCTAGTACCTGACACAACACATTGGGGAAGTTGTTTATGATAACATTATCATACTTGTACACTATGGAATGAACCCATATCGTCAACAATATGAGCGGAGCAGATTCTAAGAACATCAAACATGGATTTTTTCTGATCCCTTTAGGGGAGTAATAGGCACATCGTGAATGTTGGTTTAATGTTTGCATCTAAATATACCGAACAGGAATATATGCAGCGAACCTTCCCGTCATTGTGAGTGGAAAGTGAGGTATCACTTATGCGATGGGACGCGTCAACCACTGTTTTGAATTACAACAAGATACATTATACATTATCAGAATGCATTTCAAGTAGATACAACATGGAATGCATTGCATTCTTGTGGGAGTAACGTAATTTTAGAATATTTTAGCTTGCCCACCCAGAATAACCTTTTTGCAAGTCACGTAGACCACGACTTCGTATTATCCCAAATAACTTCAAAGGTGCATACAAGTTGTATGATTCAACCATGGGTAGGTACCGAAGGATTACCAATCTGTTAATTTTAAGCATACAGTAAATAGGATTCGCTACAGACACGGACGCATTAGCATTTTGAAAACAATTGTGCATGGTTGTACCAGTGAGATATGGAGATTGTAAAATGGAAACGTGTTTTGTACAAGTATACTCAGAGCCTAAATGCATTCAAGTCAATGACATTCTTTGTAGAAAAGTACCAATTGTCTGACGAGTCCTCAGCATTAGTAACTTGCTTCTTCTCTCAGAAAGCTGTAATTTACCAAATGCTAATACGCAGTTTTTACAAAGAAGCCGGTATTAATACTGGAGGATTTACTTCCACTAAGGTGTCTAAATAAATATTCGAAGTGCTCCCGATGTACGTATTGTTCGTCAGTGCATGTACCACAGCGGTTTTGGAACGTAAACAAAAATTATCAATTGTAAGCTGTGCCGTGCTATATTTTGGACGTATACTTATCCAAATTTTTTGGAATAATTCTAGAAAATATCGTCATGTTCATTGTTCTGTTAAAACTTGGTTAACTGGATCACACCTTGTAATTATCAGACTGAAAGATTCACGGAACGGTGCACTTCTTAGCGTCACTCATTGTGTTCACAAGCGTTGAATTGTAAAACACTATTTAAACCCCATCATGAAATCAACACATGTGTGTCCGTTTTGCGACAAACGTGATCCGGTTAAGTCACACTACGAGGCTCATATAAGATCGCATATAAACGAAAAACCGTTTCTATGTAGAATGTGCAAAAATTGTTACACTTCAAAGCAGAAGCTTCAAAAACATGAGACCGCGCATGCTGAAAACAGAGTTCATTCATCTTTCTGCACAGTTTGCGATGCCGAATTTGATAACAACAGACAACTTGAAATTCACAGCAGAAAGATGCATCAAAATGTAAAGCAGTTTACCTGTGGACATTGCCAGAAATCTTTACATAGGCGGATTGCGCTTCAGGAACACGTAAAAACATTACACGAAATGGAGAAACGACACAGATGTCCCCTCTGCACAAAAATGTTTTTTCTAAAATCCAGAATGGAGGACCATTTACGAACTCACACAGGTGAAAAGCCATACCGGTGTGATATATGTGCTCTACGGTTTAGTACTGGGACCTATCGAAAGCTTCATATGTTGGTACATACCGGAGAACAACCACACATGTGTGCAACGTGTAGCAAAAGATTTAGCAGAAATTCACAACTTAGAGTTCGCCAACGTGTACACTCCAAGGAAAAGCCCTACAAGTGCAGCTTTTGTCAGAAAGCTTTCAGCAATTCGTCAAACCTTAAGCGTCATTTGACAACTCATACCAAGGAGCGTTCTCATAAATGTATAGAATGCGGCCAATCATTTTCAGACCGAAGCAGTCTTACAAGGCACATGAAACGGAGACATTGGCGTAGTGTAGGGATACAGAGGGTGCCCATACTTTATTCTGCCACCCACGCGCGATTCTTGTGTCGGACGGGTAAATATTGGCAGGTTGTAAGTTTTTGTGCATTATTGCAACCTACTTAACGATGTGTTAGCCGAGTTTCATAATGAAAGGTCTCAAAATCCCTAAAAAATGTACATATGGGACGATTTTAAGGTGTACCTCCACCATGATGTAGCGCCTTCACTCACGGCAAACAAAACTCAGCGGTATTCGGTAGAGTTACGGAAAAATAATGAACCAAAGCTCATTTCCAGCTCTGATATACCCGTCAAGTCTCCCCATATCCCTCCCATGAGCATACTTGGATTTAGGCTTTTGAAACAAGCTACCGGGAAGGGTCGGGCCAGAACTTTTTAATGGTCTTTGGAAATGTGGCAAATGAGAATGCTAAAAGATTCCTCGTACTCTGGTCGGTCACCGTATTTGAATCGTGGAAAAAGATATGCAGGGTGGTAGTTCATGAACGTGGCTATCATATTGAGTGAAGAAATCATTCGAAGAAATATTCTATTTGAATTTATCGTAATTACTAAAGTGGCAGAATAAAGTATGGGCACCCTCTGTATTGTGCGCATGTCTCTTTTGCTCAAGCACTTTCAATAAAATGGACGGCCTCATTTCCCATATGCGAGTGCACACACGCGAAAAGCCCTTCGAGTGCCAAACTTGCGGAGCAAGTTTCTCTGGACATTCTTCATTACTTTCACACAATCGAGGTTACGGCGGTACTAAACCATTTAGATGTTCAATATGCTTGAAAGAGTTCCGACAATCGACAAGCCTAAAATACCACATGACGGTGCACACGGGAGAAAAAGCATACAAGTGCACACACTGCCATCGTAGTTTCAGCAACCCGGGTCTGCTAAAGTACCACATTCATTCGCTACACTACAAATTATCCTTCACTTGTACCATCTGCGCCAAATCGTTTAAGTCTACTCGGTCCCTGAAGCATCACAAGCAAAGGGTACATGCGGAACTTATTAAGTTAATGGTAACATAATCTATTAAGAAGAATTACCCTTTAATGAACGTGGAGTTAGTTTAGTATGTCCGATACACCGTGGAACTCAACATAAATATTGTTATTATTTATAATTAGTTTTGAGTAGTTTGGGACGTCAGATCGAGATATTGACTGGATATATTTCTTTTTTATGTTAATTGTTTCATTTAGATTACTTCATGTATTGAATTATTCATAATATATGCAGCTCTATGCTATGATTTATACTTTGTTCACCTTAAGGATTTGTAAAAAAAGTACCCTGTTATTTCGATTTGATAGCGACAGATTGGATAAAGCATCGCTGTTGTGTTGCTGGAAGAAGCGTTTGTAATATATTTCTGATGCTTATAAATAACTTTAATAACATTTAATTTTATTCTCAAGTGTTAATAAATGTGGTTTTTCATTGCAGTGTAATTGCGTGATGGCATCCAGTTTGTATGAAATACCTTCATTGAAATCAATTAAGTTAAGATTTCGCCACTAGCATTTTAGATGCACGGAATGGTTGACCTTCTGTATGAAAGGTTTGGACAGAATGTCGTGTCGAACATCAACTTGCTTTTTGCAGTGATTATGATCGATATTTAAAGAACGCATACTGTAAGTTGTTTTTATATGCTTCCATACAATGAAGTGTAGAGACTTTAAAATTGATACGTTGATAATAAAGGGAATTTGTCATTTTTGTCTTAAAAATTCAACTTGCACTGACTGATTGTGAGTCGCAATGATCTAATAACAATTATATTTTTTTCAAGTAGTGGATTCGCTAGTATACTCTAAAATACCTACATATACATATATTAAGTGATATAAAGAAAATTCGAACATACTACACAGAATTGCACTTTACAACTGATGTGTTAATTGAAAATACAGCAGAGCAATATTCCAATTGCTAGATCTAGTTTGAACTTTCATGCAGCGAACTCGCTTTATGTACTGCGGTTCTACTTGTGACGACTTTTATATTACGTTTGGAATATTAGTGCAAATAATCATTATAATGCTTATATGTTCTTATATTTTTATTGTATCTTATTTCTGTTGTTGGTGTTCCGGTTATGGCATACATAATTTTAATGACATAATATCAATTTGCACTGCATTTATACCAATCGCAATTACTTTTATTGCTTTCAGTTGACGTATTTAGGGACCCATCTTCGCTAAATCTTTGCTTTGCATTTAAATCTCTCTCGATAACTCTTAAAATAAAATGGAATTTCATGCGCACGGCAGCTTCCTTGTAATGTTCGGAATTACTATTGTTAATGAAATAAGTAATGGATGATGCTACTAAACTAAACTAATAATCAAAACTTAAAATAAGTTACCATATTGACATATAGACCGCATGAAAGTCGCAGAGCATTTTGTTAGCAATAGGGAATACGATCTTCACAATATAAACTTGAAAGTGGCATGACACTTTATTAACACATCAACGAATTAGTAATATCAGTGAATAATAATATACTAATGGGAAAAATGTGCAGACTTTTGAATCCTGCTTTATTGTAGGAGGGTATCCTAAATTGGAATCGAATTCGATTTTTAGGATTTTTAAATGGACCAATAGAAAAGTGTATTTTACATTTTGATTCAAACGTATGCAGCGAATAAGTTGATAAGTATGCCCAAGAAGGGATTAGTAATAAATATAATGAGAGATAAGGAATTTATAAATACGAACAAAAATCCAAAATTAGTGAATTAAGGTACATGGTTGGATAGCCTTTCAGGCTGAGGAAGAAGGTATCACATATTTCTGGTGGTGTGCATACATGCAAGTCACGTACACCAGAAAATATGCCCAATGCTATTTGTAGATCAAGCAATGCCGACTGAACAGTGCCAGTCGATTGTATTCTAATGTGTTCTACGTAGCTGACGCGGTCAAGCTAGAAATACGTACGACAATAACAGTCTGATCCACTGTCTACCATACACCATTGGTAGGTAAATAAATACACCGTTCCTTGGAGTTGGGAAGTAGTTGTCCCTACTTGCTAGAACGCATTGCAGAAACGCATGCAATTCAAGGTCATGTGCTAAACAGAAAAAACCCTATAAACACATACAACCAACTTGCCCAGAATCCCCAAATAGTCAAACATGTTGGCAGACCAATGTTGTCATGTTTGTTCACTTTGAGATTAGTTAGGAACTCGAAACCATGCAATTGTTTTGTAAATTCAAGGATATCGTCGCTATTTCTCCGACGATAATCCAGAGTGAGTCATCTTTAAAGGTTGCAAGGGTGCTTGATACTCATAGCTTTGATAAGTGCATTAATTTGTGTGGCTGGTGCACATTCGGACCATTGTGTGGTTTTATTCGGGTATATGCAGAGAGTTGGGAATTGGATTATGGGGGTCGTGACACACCGTGATTGAGTTTATGTTAAGTTGAGAATGTTAAAAGCGGACCACATCAATCTTCTAACACTAATACGATATCACGGGCAGCAGCTAACCTAGTGACAATTCTTTGTGTAGCATTGCAAAAACTCTTTACAGTTTATCATGTCATCAATTAACATTTGTCCGTTTTGTTGTAAGCACGAACCCAGTAATGCAAGGCTTGAGGCACATATAAGGTCTCATACAAAGGAGAAATCGTTTTTCTGCAAAAAGTGCGTAAAGTGCTATGGCTCAAATTATATGCTGAAAATACACGAGAAAGCACATGCAGAAAACCGGATACAGTCAGCTGTATGCTCTGTGTGTAGAGCCGAATTTGGTAGCAACCGACAATTAGAAGTTCACAGCAGCTTCGTACATCCAAATATGAATCAGTTTAATTGCTCATTCTGCCAACAATCCTTTTTCAATAAGATCTCCCTTCAACGACACGTTACGTGTGTCCATCAAAAATACAACGGACACAAATGTATACTTTGCTCCAAAGTATTTTCCTCAAAGTCCCATTTGGAAGCTCATTTAAGAAGCCACACTGGTGAAAAACCGCACCGCTGTATTATGTGTGCACGCCGGTTCAGTACTGCTAACAATCGTAATTGTCATATGTTGGTACATACCAGGGAGAAGCCGCACCAGTGTACAAAGTGCAAAAGAACGTTTACTCGGAATTCATACCTCAGAGTTCACCAACGTGGACACTCTAAGGAAAGGCCCTACGAGTGCAGTTTGTGTCAAAAAACTTTCAACCGGATGTCAATCCTTAAGCGTCATTTGACAAGTCATACCAAGGAGCGCGCTTATAAATGTACACAATGCGGCCAACAATTTTCAGACACAAGCAGTCTGAAAAGTCACCTGAAGCGGACACATTGGAATGGTGTATGGAAACGGCATGGATGTATCTTTTGCATCAAAACGTTTCCTCAGATGAGCAACTTAATTTCCCATATGCGTGTACACACACGAGAAAAACCATTTGAATGTAAAACCTGCAGTGTCAGCTTCTCTCTAAATGCAACACTATGTACGCACAAGCGTATTCATACCGACGCAAAACGATACAGATGTCAACTTTGCATGAAAGAATTCCGACAATCGATAAGTTTAAGTAATCACATGACGGAACATACGGGAGAACAACCGTACAAATGCAACCTCTGCCAACGAAGATTCAACAAGCCGGGGCTGCTAAAGTACCATCTTCATTCTCAACACTACAAACTGTCATTCTCGTGTTCAATCTGCACCAAATCTTTTAAGTCTACTCGGTCCCTGAAGCAACACAAGCACAGGGTACATGTGGAACGTATTTGTTAGCTAATGTTTATATAGTACAGTTAGTAGAATTATATTTGCAAAACATGTGAAGTTAGTTTAATATATCCAATGTACCACGGAGCTCAACACATATTTTGTTAGGACGGGACGTGTTACCCTCTGTCGAAATAATCAATAGATTCATTTCATCGTTTAATTGGATTTTAACTCTGAGTGTTGAATTTTACTTTTCATTATACAGTAACTGGTAAGATAAGATATGGAGTATATTTTATACTGTGCAGACAGTTATGGTTTGTAAATATGAGATTTTGTTTATTTGGATTTCATGGGCACATTACCTAATACTTGCCGGTTTTGATGCTTGAGGAAAACTTAGAATTTATTATAACTTATAACTCCTAATAATTAAAGTTAATAAAATTCAATTTGTATTCTACAATCCATCTTGAATCATTAGCATTAGACATATTATTATCATTATGTCATAGCTAGTATTTATGGAAGCAATCAAGCAAAGATATCCCGGCTCGCGTGCCTATCCTGAGATTTCCGACAAACATCCTAAAACTGTTTACTAGCGATGAAAATTGTAATTAAAGGGTGCCCGGTTAATTGAGACACAAAATTCGGCTAAACGTAGCTTCTAATGTTACCGGCATATTAACGTGGATGTCCGCCCATATGTTCTTCAAAACGTCCTCTTTCTAACGGTACCCCAGTCGTTCACATACGATCAGCCGTTACTTATTTATAGCCAAAATGGTAATGTAGTTATAAAATGGTTCTTTCAGGACGGCCAATTTCTCCACTTCCGCATAATTTTGTTTGCTTTTTTTCGTGTTATTTATCATGGAATGTAGATGCTTCACATTAGTTTAAGATTCACGAACTCCACTGTATATAAACTAGTCCATATTGCAAGATTGAGTATAATCTTTTCTGTCCTTGCTGCACTTATGTCGGAAACTGTATAGTTGGCACAGCATGGTAATTCATTCTCGAACAACGCCTTTCAGAAAGGCCATTACTCATTTAAATAATGTTTGGAATGTAGCCGTGTTGTTCCTTGACACTTTATCTTAAAGAGCTATAACCTATTCTGTATTTATTTGACACAGCAGAGATAACAAATGAATTCCATGCAGAAAGTGTGCCAAAGCAATGTTGTCAAATATTTGGTTAATTTATTATGTAATTCAACAGATTTCTTGGCTGCCTGTGGATAACGGAAGTATGCTACAAATGATCAGAATTTAATTCTCTATTTAGTACAATTAATCATTGAAGGCATGAACACAATCGATAACTACTGCAGCCTGCAAAAACAAAGTTCCATTTTTGGATCCCGAATAATTATTTTCAAAACTCTTTCATGATAGTCGCCATTGATCCGAAAAGATCCATCGTAACGTGACGATTTTAGTACTGTTCGAAAGCGGAAATCCAGGAGAACAGAAATGACCCTTACCTGCGTAAACCACGAGTACATTGCTATCAGCAATGTCAGGTTGAAATTTGTGTCTCAATTAACCAGGCACCCTTTATTGAATTTAAATTTAATTAGTTCCCTTCACTCTTAGGCCTCCGGAATTGTTGTACTTGTGTAAAGACAATTTTGGCACAACGTGCCGGAATACAACTGGACTAATGACAATTCTACAAGTCATGCATTTGACAACTTTGCTTATAAAAAGTCCATTGCGCCTACATATCAAACTTCTTTAAATAGATTTACATTTACATTTAGATAAGCTATTTAAATTTTCAGAATAGGCTACTTCAGAAATGGGGACAGCCCACAGTCACAGTAAAAACATAGACTATAGAAATAGCACCAAATGGAGCCGACTTAAGATTTGCGTTTATATATTTAAGCAAAGATTTATTTTGTATTCTGAAGATTATTCATTTTTAACGAGGTTTCATTTTCCATATGTATACCAGCGGTTCAAGTGGTTTCATGAGGAGGACATCTTCGAATGAAAGTACGGTGCCATTGCAATGACGACATCCTCCGTTTCCCCAACCGTGGCTTGAAAAAAATGATGCAGATTAATGAGTAAATAGTAAGTTGGTGGGTTTGTTACACGTTACGCGGTTACCTCTTTTGGTACATGCAGGCTAATGTCGACAATCAACTACCGATATATTATTTCTCGTATTTACTAAAGATACATCATTTAATTCAATCACCAGTCAACTATGTAAAGATGTCCAGAGTTGAAAACCTAAGCATAATTATAACCGTGACGTCAAATACCTCGTGTATTCGTATTATTTGTGCTCATAACCACGTAAATCCCTTCCAACACGTTGACAGATGAGAGGAGTAGTAGTATGTCGTCGTGGCGAAAAAAGACTTGTTTCCACTATCGAGTATTGTGATGACTGATGGCACGACATTAATGCTTTTATGAGAACCATTATGCAGGCCGGTTAGTATAATAAAAAATGACACATTTGTACTTTAGCTAATCAATATCATATTAATCAAAATAAGAATAGGCTTTGCAAACTTGACACGTTAATTGCATTTTATATATGACTGGCATACAACATTGATATTATTTTCCCATGCACAATTTCATTCGTTCGGAATGATCCGTTCAATCTTGTCTACCATGAAGCAAACTCCAAAAATGTATTGTCAATGTGATATCAGTACGAACTCTGGCACCATTTATTAAGTGGCGGAGCCGCTTTATAAGATCGAGATGTCCGTCTGTCCGTCCGTCCGTCTGTGCGCGCTCTAACTCAAAAACGGTTTGACTTTTTTGAAAGCTTTTTTCGGCAATGGATAACTGGTCACCTGAGAAGGGTCCAGCGTGATTTTGAAATACGTAGGTCAACGGTAACCGTTAGAAACCGTTACGAGGTCAATTTTTTTAAATGGTAACATATGGCAAGTGACGTATCATTCAACTCGTCGATGACCATAACACATAGATATGAGGTCATTTCGGGGTTGACGGTTACTATTTAACGGTTACAGCGATTTCAAATAATTTTACACCTTATGCTCTCCTGCTTAAGTGGTTTGGAATTTTGGACTTTTGGACGACTTGTCATCACATGAGCTTAGCCTGACATGCTTACCAGTTCCAAAGGTCAACGGTAACAGTTAAAAACCGTTACGAGGTTAACTTGTTTAAATGACCACATATGGCAATTGACATCATTCGACTCATCTAACAACATAATCACAGATCTACGGTCATTTTGAAGGTGACGGTTACGTTTTACCGGTTACGACGATTTCAAATAGTCCTGTTTAAATGGTCTTGAATTTTGGACTTCAGTTTTCGATGAACGGCTTGTAACCACAAGCGTTTTATGTGAGAAGCTTGGCAGCCATAACGACCAACGGTAACCGCTAGAAACCGTTACGATTTCGAAATTTTTAAAAGTCAATTCGGGCAAGTGGCATATCATTCGACTCCCCTGAGTGTTCGCTATGCAAATCCGAAGGCATTTTAATCGTAACGGTTACCGTTTAACGGCAATACCTGATTATTGGTTTTTATGTTCTAACTTGATAATGGATGGGGTATATTCATTCTGTTTTTAACATACGATTCCTTATAGTGGTACTCAGTGGTCTATTTTGAAAGATGCATGTTAAGGGTGTCCCTGCTCCGCCACTTTGCTACATGTTAGCTTGCTGAGTTTATTTATTGTTATCACATTTGAGTTTCGCTTCAACGGAACGGTAAACATTTAAGCGTTCAGTGTGAAAATGAATATGTACGAATGCATATGGTAGTGAATGGCAATGGGGAACTACATCGCTGAACGCCGAAGCTTATCAGCAATACGTTATCAGTAACCATTTTTATCAGCGCCGTCTGCACTTGAGTCATGTGCAAAATTTGCATGGTAGCTAGATGCCGAATTCCATTCCATTACGATTTACGCCCAGTTTGAAACAGTGTATTGATTTATCACATTGGATTTTACTGCGTTATAACTGTTAGAATAGTGTTTTTGTTAAATTACAGTTACACAGTTAGTAACATTATATTGTTGTTTAAATTGAAGTCATAATTATTCTGTTTAGTGTTTCTAACTTGCACAAAATGGAGAATTGGCAGAAGGAAGGTATAGTTAAAAACTTGCCAACACTGATTGAGGCCATCGACTGTAGTGCGCTGTTAATCGGCTATCTCCGCCAGTTCAGCGTTTTGGGGTCAGCAGATGTTGCAAATCTGGTAATTTTTACATACTAACATCATAATAGTTACCTAGTGAAAAAATAGTCCAACATATAATAGTCAATAATAACCTATCTTATCATTTGACACATTTTCATGCAATTAGAATTCCAAAGCTAACTTACATGAACGGAACAACCTATTGCTGGAAATAATTTGCACGAGGACGGGAGCGTTCAAGCATTTTGTTAAGGCACTTTACAACTGTAAGCAAACAGGAGCGCTGCTTCTATTGCTTACGGAGATAGAGCGTCATATTCCGGGTGAAAATGCTTTCGAGTTTTGCGGTATCGAGCTCAGCATTGAGGAAATACTTTCAAAGGATGTGAAATATGACGACACAATACTTCCATTAATAGATATTTGCAAGCCGATTGATGTGCCAAGGCTGCGGAAAACAATTTCATCTTCCTTTGACACTTCCGTGTACCAACAGCTTCTTGGCAATGAACCCCTAAATTTGATAACCGGACCATACCCGGACTCCCTTTCCTATTATGTGCCAAGGACGCTGTCCATCAACAATCAACTTGATCCTATTGTTTTTGAGAAACTTAACAACGACGTGTTTTGTATTGAGAATATGGAACTATATCACTTGTCACTCTTATCAAAGTCACAAGCGCTCGGAATCCCTGACAAGTCCCGAAACCAACTTAAGCGTGTAACGGCCCGCCTTATACTTCTGGAACGACACGACCACTTTCACGCCATTGCAAAGAATTCCAGGGAGACAGTACATTGGATCAAGCACGTTGAAGGAGGCTATTTCTATGTCCAATCAAGTTGGGCTACTGAAACCAGAAGAGTACAGGATTTCCTGATTCTAAACAAATCAGAAATATTTTCTGAAGATGACTTTGTTGAAAGGTGGTTAGCTACCCCCACAAATTCTCCCATTCTCATCTATGATTCACCGGGAAAGGGAAAATCCGTACTGTTAGCTGAACTGGCTAGACGCATCAAAAAACATAGGCCTGAACGGACTGTAATATTTGTTCCCATCTCTGAGCTTATCTCTAAAATAACTTGTTCCGAAGGAAATTACACTTCCAGCTTTGTGAAGCTGGGTCTGGCAAATCTCATTACAACGAACAAGCTTGGTCGGAACATAATTCACAATTTGCTAGAGTCCGACGGTCACCAAGTAGAGCTTTTTCTGGATGCATTCGATGAGGTTCCTGAGAGTGACGTTGGAGCTGCTATCAGCATTTTACAGTTCATAGCAACCGAGTGCAAAAACATCCGCATGTTCATCACAACAAGACCACATCGTCGACAAGAATTGGAGGAACAGTTTGGCGTCCTTGGGTACAATATCTTACCGTTTGACGAAACCAATAAGCTCTCATTTTTTCTTGACTATTGGAAAAATGAGCATAATGTAGAGATAACGGAGGAGATAAAACATTTCGCTCAGCACTGCCTGGAAAGCGTGTCGTTCAGTGACTCAGATGACGACAATGATATCGCTGGGATACCACTACAGTGCAAAATGTTGGCAGATATTTTTGCGGAGGACGCGAGACTTGGCGGCCTCGTATCCAACGAAAACGAAGTGCAATTTGACTCCGTGTTTCAAATGTACAAAAAATATTTTGCCATGAAATTTATGAATTTGACTACTGATGTTGAGAAAGGTTTGCTTTATGAGTTTCATCTGAAGGCAGCATTCACACTCTCTTTGCCACGGATGCTCTCACGGTCAATGAAATCTGTACTCAAACACAAATGGAAACCATTTACAGGATTGGGATCTTGAAGCCAAACAAATCAGACGTAAATGGTGTGACGCACATTTGCAGAATATTTGACTGCTGACTATCTCCTCAGAATGTTACATTCTGAGATTATTACAAAACTTGACTTAGAAGTACTGTTTGATCTCGCACTAACCCATAAAATGACTTTCAGCCTCGGCTGTACGCCTCTCCAATTTCCCGTCGTAGTGCATTTTCTGAACTTTCTCATTTCCGAATTGGATTGCATTTCGTACGAGTTTCAAAACCTAAAACGTGTTCTAAAAGAAAGCGGATACCACAATCCTAGGCAATTATTTCTGTTACTAAAAACCTGCCTACAAGCTAATGCAATGCACCTATTAATTCTTTTATTGGATGCATACCTTGATATTGACGAGGTTGAAATGAGATCAACGGATTCATTGACATTTAAAGAAGCATTGCATAATAATGAAAATTGGCAAAAGATGGAACCGGAAAAACTGAAACTGGTTACGAATCTCTGTGAGAAGGAAGACCTGAACAAATTAATTGTTATCGCTGCAAAATTTTCTTCCATGGATTTAACAAAATTGGCGTGTGAATTTGTGATGATCATTAGTGGAAGGCAGTGGAATGAGTTAAGTTATACGGACAAAATTCCAATATGCATTTCTGTGCAAAGGGGTCATTATCGAGTCTTTAAATATCTATCAAGTAACGTCAGGGAGTCTATTTACGATGAGCCCGTTTTGCATCTTTGTTTGGAGAATAGCATGTACAACAACGCACCAGTAATTGATGACAAAGTACAGATCATAAAGTCGATTGTGCTCGAAAGACCGAATATGCTGAGCGAATCCCATTCAGATTTCTACTACGTTCCACTTCTAGCCTCAAGAGTTCACTTTAAATTGGTGAAATGCCTTATTGAAGCCGGTGCCGATGTTGCCGCCACAAACGGCTTTAAGGAAAACATTGCTCATAAAGCTACCGACTATCTTAACGCAGAAGAATATCACGAGCTTGTCATGATGTTACTGTCACGAAATAAGAGCGTATTTAAACAGCGTGGTGAAGGTAACAATACGCCGGTTCATATGGCATTGTCGAGGATTGACCTGAAGACGGAGACGCTCGAACTATTTGCGGCAGAGTGTAACGTGGACTTTAACGACAGCAACACAATGAATGGAAGGAGCGAATTAGCGATAGCCATTAGAAGCATGAGGAGTGAGAGGGTAATAAATGACATCGCTCGGCTTGGAGGCGACAGGGAGAGAATAAATAAAGATGATTGTTT